>DF358028.1:4287-47532 GCA_000787875.1 Solanum virginianum
TGCAAACATAAATTAAATCCATGGGACTATCACAGTTTTACAGTCAATCATATTGATCTCTATAGTTTAGTTAATTAATTTCATATCCTTATCTGACAGATACTCTATATCACATATTATTAATTGCGCAACCCTATATACTTGTATATGCGTGCCATACTCACATTACTACTTGACTGACCACAAATACTTATCTATGCATTTTGGAGCAATAATAGCTACCTGGTGTTTCAAAGCATCAGAAACTATAAAGAACTAGACTAAGTTATCAAGTCATCAACAATTTTCCATACATTCACAACTTATGAACTTTAGATGCACAAAAGTCAAAATACGAATAAGTTCCTTAAGCATACCAGGAAACAAACATAAGACCTGTTTAGGCCCGAATTGCAAAGGAAGAGGGATCTTTCGAACTTATAACTCTAAATATGTTTAACCAAATCATGACATGGAACAAAGTACTTTTTCATACCTTAATTCCTTCGCCAAACTAATCTCAATGTCAAGCCACTCCAATTTACTCTTCTGCACGTCCAACGTCTTTCAACCCTCTTAGATGGACCAAAATCGATATAGTCATAAATACAAGCATTTTCTTTTCCAGCCAACGCCTCTAAGCCACTTACGGGACCCAATATACTAGGCTTGTAGCATCAAAATAATTTTAGAATCGAAAAAAGCAAATTTTAGTTTTATTTTGGAGCAACCCGAGAGCCATCTAACTGGGGTATGTCTTGTTCTTGTGAAAATGCTAAGTATAGAATGAAGAAGAAATGAGGCTTATCATGTTATTTATCCTTAGCACTTGACCCCACCCTAACACTTGTTCCAATCATAATATAACACAATTTAAAAAAAGGCCAACTTTTGTTTCCTTCAAGACTCCAAGTTGTAGAAATTACACTTTGGTCCCTAAACGTTTCCTACGTGAGCCAATTGAGGACATACGAAGATCCAATTTAGGACATACGAATCCCAACACCCCTAGTTTTTAAAATTCTACTTGAATTCCCAAACTTCTCAATAGTGACACTTTAGTCCTGAATTTTCCAAAAATGCCACATTAGTCTCCAAATTTCGTAATGGTTCCAATGTACCAAAGTATGGGTTCTAACACATAGAACCCAGATCCAAACAGTTAGTGTGTTGGATCATAGCACTTAGTCCACTAATGCATTAGTCAATTCGATAATGTATCAAAATATGACACCCAATCCAATAATGTATCAGAATGTGACACCCTATTCACAATCACAATAACAATCACAATGAATGTTTTACTAACTTCCCTGATTCAAGTAATATGTTCATTGCATGCAATTTGTTTACGAGTAGTTATTTATTAGGTTAATTCCATCATTTCCTGATCACATACATACAGGTAATACTAACATACCTCACATACAAGAATTCAAACCTCAATACCTTAAAACAAGCCTTGAAAATCTTTAAACAAATAGAGCTCTGCTTTTTTCCCATGCAATGGCTTGTTCTTGGTTAAAAATAACAAGAAATACAAAAAACAACTAACAATGGCCTACAATAAATGGATTACATCAAAATACTAACCCTTGACAACTTTTCTGATCATCTCTGTCATGCTCCAAGCCTACACCCTGGACATGGCTAGCACTCAAAAATTATTTTTGGTCCTAAGCGAACTACTTGGCCTGGCTACTTACTCAGCATGAGACTAAATAATAGTGGAAAAACTATCATGATAGCAACTAACTCATGAATTTACTGCATAAAACTGAATATGAAAATCCACAAGCAGCAACTGATATAACGAAAACTAGAACGCTGATATGTAGTCTATGGAACCTCTAGAATTACTATTTGAAAGGATTACTGGGATAGGCCCTAAGTACCCAGAACTGAAATGAAAGCTGAAATAAAATAACGTAACCCATAAAGCCTCGGATTGAGAAGAGGTCTCACCAATAAACTGATAGCTGTTAGGTTCTCAAAGAAGCGGCTGTTGAGGAACTCTGTCACCTGCGTCTGCATCATAAAATGATATAGGTTCTAAGGACGTCAGTACGTGGTATGTAAGATGGCCAAAACATTTAATCAGGATATCATAACATATCATAAGAGACATAATCATAATCATAAATGAGTTAACAATAATCACAAGACTGGTATGCTGAAAGTAACATGTTGAAAACTGGTAAGTAAAACATAGTTTTTTTAGCTTGGGAAGTTTCTCTAACCGACAATCACTACTATGAACTTCATGGTGATACAGTGTCTTATCCACGCTGCCAGAGCCATCCCGTGTTTTGTCGGGTAGGGGATGAAGGCTTAGGGGAATGGATTCATCCCAAAACTGGGCCATCTCAGTGGCTAAGAAGGAAGGTACCGTAGTACAATCCTATCCTATACTAGCTATATAGTTTATGAGTTCGAATAATTAATACTACTCTCACTCATATCGGTGGTCAATACTACTCCCAAAACCTTATATAGCTCATACTTAAGACTTGGAATTCTTAATACCTATTTTCTTGGGAACTTAGTCCAACTTACTACTCAACTTTCTCATCTGACTTCTTTAACTTAACTGAAAACTAGAATCAACTCAATGACTCAAAACGTGCTAGAATTTCTTAGCTAATATGCAAAATTGAACTTTTAAAATGCACTTCTTGAACTTAAGCTTAAAGGTACTCAAACTAGTCTTTTCTTTTCTTGAAATAATATCAAGATTTCAAGAAAACTCAACAATAATAACTCTTGATCATAAATGAATATGACTTGATAACAATTCTTTAATTTAGTGATATAGAGACCAAGAATCATAATATTCACCAAAAAACTGTGAAATTTATCATGAAAATCAACATACTTTCAAAGTTTATGGGTATTCAGTCTTAATTACTACTTGAAATTTCATGGGTGAATACTAGCTTCTATTTCTAAAGATATTATAAAAATAATAATTTTTAGGTGGCTTTACATACCTTGGAATGACTTCTTGGAAGATTTGGAGAAATCCCTAAACTCTACTATCAATTCTTGAATTCTTGAGTGTAAGTTCTTGAGAGGCTTTGCTTGCTTTTAGAGAATGAATGAAGAAAAATAATGTTTTAGGGACTAAGTATGAATTAAAGATGGATTAGTTTAGGATAAGGGGTGTGGGAAAGGTCAATTTTACCCCTCCCTATTAAATGAAAGAAACTGCTCCAGATTTACACTAGTGCACGACGTGCACTAGTGTTATTTCTCACTTTTTCGTGAATTTTCCAATTTTATCAAATTTTCAAAAACACACAAGTGTGGTTCTGTGTCCTTTCCACATCATGGAAGGGCCACGAAAATCTCACTATTTTTTTATTTTCTTGAAAAAAATAAATCATGTTTTTTTTGAGTTAAAGTCGAATTGAGATCATTTTCGGACTCAATTTTTTCCACTGATCGCAAATCCAGTCTCGGATTTACAATCGGAGCATGGGAAGTCATGTTACGTGCAAGGTCAATTCTAGGGGTACTTTCGTCTTTCCACGAGGGTGTCACAATATCTCCTCCTTGGGATTATTTATCCTCGAATATAATGATACAAAGGATTCTTCTCAAAACAACAAGTTTACCACACTCTAAACTAACATAAGTCTGAAGTATGTAAGTTTACCTTCAAGGTCCTCATTTAGGCTGACAACAAGTATGGATACTTGGCCTTCATGTCCTCTTCTGCTTCCCACATGGCCTCTTCTATGACTTGGTTCCTACACACAACCTTCACCAAAGAAATCTCCTTGGTCCTCAACTTACGAACTTGCTGGTCTAATATCTGCACCAGAATCTCTTCATATGACAAATTGTCCTTAATTCCCACACTTTCAATCAGGACCACTAGAGAGGGATCTTCCAAGTACTTCTTAAGCATGGAAATATGAAATAATGGATGTATAGTACTTAACTCTGCTGGTAACTCTAACTCATAAGAAGCTCTACCTACTCTTCTCAGGATCTGATAAGGCCTAATATACCATGGGCAGAACTTTCCCTTCTTTCTGAATCTCATAACTCCCTTCATTGGAGATACCTTCAAGTACACCAATAGCCTACCTCAAACTCCAAGTCTCTTCTTCGAACATCTGTGTAAGACTTTTGTCGGCTCTGAGCTGTCTTAAGCCTCTCCTGGATAACCTTCAGTTTTTCCATAGCCTGATGGACTAGATCAGGTCCTATCAATCCTGCCTCACCAACTTCAAACCACCCTATGGGTGATCTGCACCTTCTTCCATAAAGAGCTTCATATGGTGCCATCTATATGCTGGCCTGAAAGCTATTATTATAAGGGAATTCAATCAAAGGTAAATGATCATCCTAGTTACCTTTAAAGTCTATCATGCACGCACTCAACATATCCTCCAAGGTTTGTATAGTTCGCTCTGCTTGCTCGTCTGTCTATGGATGGAAAGTTGTGCTAAGATTCACCTTCGTACCAAGCCTTTTCTGAAAGTACTTCCAAAACTGTGTTGTAAACTAAGCTCCCCTGTCTAAAATAATGGATATAGGGACCCCATCCAGCCTAATAATCTCTTTAAGATAGAGTCTAGCATAATCCTCAGCTGTATCAGTTGTCTTGACAGGTAGAAAGTAAGCTAACTTGGTCATTCTATCTACTATGACCCATATCGAATCATTCTATCTATGGGATCGAGGTAAGCCTATTAAGAAGTCCATATTAATCATCTCCCATTTCCATTTTGAAATCTTTATGTTTTGGGCTACACCACAAGGCCTTTGGTTCTCAACCTTAACTTGCTGGCAATTTGTGCATCTAGACACGAACTCCATAATGTCCTTCTTCATATCACCCCGCCAATAGACTTCTCGTAAGTCCCTATACATCTTTGTTGTACCAGGGTGGATAGAGTATCTAGCATTATGTGCCTTAGCCAAGATCCTATCTCTAAGACTGTCAACATTCGGCACACACAACCTGCCTTGGTATCTTAGGACACCATCTTCCTCTTTTGAGAACAATAATACTTTCTATTTCTGAACATCTTCTTTCAATTGGAGGAGGATGGTATCCCTGTCTTGCTTTTCTTTCACTTTTCCCACCAAGGATGACTCCGACCCATTTCTAATAATTGCCCCACCCTTGTCAGAATCTTCAATCTGCACCCCTAAATGAGCTAGTCCGTGAACCTCCTTAGCTAACTCTTTCTTTTCCTCCTCAACATGAGTTGTGCTCCGGAGGCACAAGCTATCACCTTGCCTCTATGCATTAAAACATAGCCCAAGCCAACTCTGGAAGCATCATAATATACTACGAAATCGTCAACTCTATCTAATAGGGATAGGAATAGGGTTTTGGTCAACTTAGTCTTTAACTCTTGGAAACTCTTCTCACAAGCTTCTGACCACTTGATCTTAATCTTTTTCTGAGTCATCTTAGTCAACGGAGCTGAGATAGAAGAAAACCCCTCTAAAAACTGTCTGTAGTACCCTGCCAAACCCAAGAAACTCCTTATCTCCATGGGAATTGTGGGCCTTGGCCAATTCTTTACTGCCTCAATCTTTTGGGAATTAACTTGGATGCCCTTACCAGACACAATGTGCCCCAGAAACGCTACAATTGCTAACCAGAACTTACACTTAGAAAATTTAGCATATAGCTGCTGATCCTTAAGGGTCTGAAGGATAACTCTAAGATGGTCTGCATGCTCCTTCTTGCTACGGGAGTAGATCAGGATATCATCTATGAACATAATAACAAACATATCCAGGTACGTCCTCAATACCCTGTTCATAAGATCCATAAAAGCTGCTGGTGTATTTATCAACTCATAATGACCATATTGGGTTCTGAATGCTGTCTTAGGAATGTATTTCTCTTTAACTTTAAGCTGATGATACCCAGATCTGAGATCTATCTTGGAAAAATAGGTAGCACCCTAAAGTTGGTCGAATAAGTCATTAATTCTGGGAATAGGATACATATTCTTAATGGTGACCTTGTTCAGTTGACGGTAATCTATGCACATTTGTAGAGAACCATCCTTTCTATGCACGAAAAGAACTGGAGCACCCCAAGGTGAGATGCTTGGTCTAATAAAACCCTTATCTAAGAGATCTTTCAGCTATAACTTTAACTATTTTAGCTCCGAAGGAGACATATGGTATGGAGGGATGGATATGGGTTGAGTACCTGGAAGAGTGTCTATCCAAAGTCTATCTCCATATCAGGAGGGACCTCGAGAAGATCCTTAGGAAAGACTTCTAAGAACTCATTCACAATGGGGACAGACTGAAGAGATGGTGCCTTGGTACAAGAAGCCTGAACTCTGAATAGGTGATATATACACTCCTTGGAGATTAACTTTCTAGCTTTGAGATAAGAGACAAACTGACCCTTATGAAATACTGAGCTACCCCTCCACTCTAAGACTGGTTTATTAGGAAACTAGAATTTGACTGCTCTGGTTCTGCAATCTATAGAGGCACACCCAGCATGAAGCCAATCCATGCCTAGGATTACATCAAACTCTACTATATCTAACTCCACCAAATCAGCTATAATAATCTTATGATAAACAGAGACTGGATAGCCCCTCTAGATTCATTGAGCTAAAATAGACTCTCCAGTAGTAGTAGAAACACTGAAAGGCTCAAGAAGATATTCTGAATTAACCCCAAACTTCACAGCTACATATTGGGTTACAAATGACAAAGTGGCTCCTGGGTCTAATAATGCATAGACATCATAAGGAAAGAGTTTGAGCATACCTGTAACCATATCTGGTGAATTCTATTGCTCCTGTCTGGTGCCCATGGCATACAAGTGGTTTTTGCCCCCGCTTATCCCTACTGTAGTACCCCTGTGAGGTGGCTTACCCTGCGGTACTAAAGAGACTGTATGTGATCTGGTATCTCTCATATTCTGCTTTCCCATAGGGTAATCCTTCAAGAAGTGCCCTACCTGACCACACTTGAAAAAACTATTTGTGCCCATAAGCCACTCTCCGGGATAAGATCTACCACACTTACCACAAGTAGGATAATTGTTTGGCCCTTGAGCTGCACTACCCTATGACTGGCTGCCCGAAACTTTGCGGTGCTGTGAACTCTTCTCATTCCTAACTCTTGGTGTAGGTGCACTAGCAGATGAAGGTGTTGGTTTGGCTATCTTAGGCTAGAAAGATGAGTGACCTCACCTCCAGTCCCTCTCTTGCCTGACTCCTGGCCTGATGTCCTAGCCCTCTTGCTCCTGAACTCCTCCCTATCCTGCATTTTCTCCTCCTCTACCTGCTGCATATATGTCATCAAATGGGCTATATCCATATCCCCAATCAACATTGCATTCCTGCTATCTCTCTTAGTCATTTGAGAGAGCCCGAACACAAAAAGATCCATCCTAGTTTGCATATCTTCCACCATGGCTGGAGCGTAATAGGACAACTAGGTAAACTTGAGGTTGTACTCCCGTACACTCATATTCTCCTACATCAGATTTAGGAACTTTCTTACCTTAGCCTGCCTTATCTCTTCAGGAAAGTACTGTCCCAAAAAAGCCTCCTCAAACACCACATAACTAATAGCCGGCGCCCCATATGCCTTGCTCCCTTTCCACTGATCGAACCAGATTATAGCTACCCCTTTGAACTGGTAGGCAGCCAACTCAACCTGCTCAGTATCACCTATACACATCACCTAAAACACCTTCTGGAGCTCCTCAATGAAGTTCTCAGGATCTTTCTTCATGTTAGACACCATGAACTCTGGTGGGTTCATCTTCAGAAACTCCCTAACTCTGGCGGTAGCCACCCCATCATTCATGCCATCTCCTTGGCAGCCTCCTTGAGTGGTGACTGCCTAAAGCAAAGTCTGAATGGCCTGGCGAAGCTCAACATTGGTGATGTCAGCTTGCTGTGACTGCTCCACAGGCATAGCTGGACCTCTAGGTTCCTCAGGAATTCGGCCAGGCTGGTTTGAGTTTCTCCTGGCTGGGCATCCTCTTCCCCTTACTAGTCTATTAGCTCTGCAAAGAGGTATGATCTAAAAAACACGGATGAACACACGAGCTAGAAGGGAATTCACATAGATATACTTTGAAGCACAAGACAAAGAATGACAATCAATAATGACACTTCCTAATACCCCGTACCCTCCTAATTATAGATGTAGCATGCTTCACTTAGATAATATAGACTCTACTAGATACGGTTCCATAGACTCCCTAGGGCTCTTGAACTCTATGTTGTGATACCAAGTTTTTGACGCCTCGAGCCTACACCCTAGATATAGCCAACAGTCGAAAACCATTTTTGGTCCCAAGTGAACCACTTGGCCTGGCTACTTACTCAACGGAAGACTTAACAATAGTGGAAACACTATCAAAAGAACAACTAACTCATGAATTTACTACATAAAATTGAATGTAAAAATCCACAAGCAACAACTAACATAACGAAAACTAGGATGCTTAAATGTAGTCTATGGAACCTCTACTATTACTTTGTGAAAGGACTATTGGGACAGGCCCCAAGTAGTCAGAACTGAAATGAAAAAGTGTAACCCTACACTCCTTGGAGATTAACTGGACTATTGGGACAGGCCCCAAGTAGTCAGAACTGAAATGAAAAAGTGTAACCCATAGAGCCTCGGACTAAGAAGAGGCCTCACTAATAAACTGATAGCTGTTAGGTTCTTAACGAAGTGGCTGCTGAGGACTCTTTCACCTACGTCTGCATCATAAAATGATGCAGGTCCTAAGGATGTCAGCACATGGTATGTACAGTATGTAAGATGACCAAAACATTTAATCAAGATATCATAACATATCATAAGAGACATAATTATAATCATAGATGAGTTAACAATAATCATAAGATTGGTATGCTGAAAATAACATGCTGAAAATTGGTAAGTAAAATATAGTTTTTTAGCTTGGGGAGTTTCACTAACCAACAACTACCACTATGAGCTTTCTGGTGATACAACGTCTTGCCTACACTGCCAGAGCCGTCCCGTACTTTGCTGGGGTAGGGGACGAAGGACTAGGGGAGTGGATCCATCCTAAAACTGGGCCATCTCAGTGGCTAAGAAGGAAGGTACTGTAGTACAATCCTATCCTATGCTGGCTACATAATTTATGAGTTCGAGTAATTAATTCTACTCTCACCCATATCAGTGCTCAATACTACTCCAAAAACTTTATATAGCTCATACTTAAGACTTGGAATTCTAAAAATTTGTTTTCTCAGGAACATAGCTCAATCACTACTCAACTTGTGGTCAATATTACTCCCAAAACTTTATATAGCTCATACTTAAAACTTGAAATTCTTAATATCTGTTTTCTCAGGAACTTAGTTCAACTTACTATTTAGCTTTCTCATCTAACTTCCTTAACTTAACTAAAAACTAGAATCAACTCAATGACTCAAAACATGCTAGATTTTGTTAGCTAATATGCAAAATTGAACTTCTAAAATACACTTCTTGAACTTAAGCTTAAAAGTACTCAAACTAGTTTTTTCTTTTCTTGAAATGATATCAAGATTTTCAAGAAAACTCAACAATAATAAATCTTGATCATAAATGAATATGACTTGATAACAATTCTTTAATTGAGTGATATACAGACCAAGAATCATAATATTCACCAAAAATCTATGGAATTTATCATGAACATCAACATTCTTTCAAAGTTTACGGGTATTCAGTCTCAATTACCAGACCAAGAATCATAATATTCACAAAAAATCTATGGAATTTATCATGAAAATGAACATACTTTCAAAGTTTACGGGTGTTCAGTCTCAATTACTACTTGAAAGTTCATGGGTGAATATTAGCTTCTATTTCTAAAGATATTATCAAAATAATGATTTTTAGGTGGCCTTACATACCTTGGAATGACTTCTTGGAAGATTTGGCGAAATCTCTAAACTCTACTATCGATTCTTGAATTCTTGAGGGTAAGTTCTTGAGAAAAATTGCTTGCTTTTAGTGACTGAATGAAGAAAATAACATTTTAGGGACTAAAACGAATCAAAATGGATTAGTTTAGGATATGGGGTATGGGAAAGGTTGATTTTACCCCTCACCATTAAAAGAAAGAAACTGCTCCAGATTTACACTAGTGCGTGACACGCACTAGTGTTATTTCTCACTTTTTCGTGAATTTTCTAGTTTCGTCAAAATTTTGAAAACACATAAGTGTGGTTCCGCATCCTCTCCGCGTCACGGAAGGGGCACGGAGACCTCACTATTTTTTATTTTCTTGGAAAAAATAAATCATTTTTTTTGAGTTAAAGTCGAGTCGAGACCATTTTCCGACTTAATTTTTTGCACTGATCGCAAATTCAGTCTCGGATTTCCCATAAGAGCTTTGGAAGACGCGTTATATGTATGATACATTTTAGGGATATTTCAGTAAATATTCACGGGGTGTTACACATTAGGTGAAAAAAGCATAACACCAAAATCTGCTCAGCCTGATTTGCAGCAAGGTTAATTCTAGGGGTACTTTCTTCTTTACACGGGGGTGTGACAATCTCCCCAACCAAGGCTGTTTTTACCATTAACTTTAGGTCAAAACTATCCTCTAAGGGTCCATTTGATAAGCCACCAAATGATTGACATTGATGTAATTACTACGGTAGTAATTACCAACCTAGTAATTATATACCCTAGTAATTACATAAGTGGTATACTTGTTTGTCACAATGTAATCACAGTGTAATTACAAGTGTCTTTTTTGATTGCACAAGTGTAACTACAAGGTTATATCAAAATTTTAAAGATAAAAATTAGTATAACTTACACAAATCCCATCATGTAAGGAGCAAATTTTAATTTGTTCTTACTCTTTTTAAATTTATCAACAATCCCTTAAAAAGTCACTTGGTGATACATATTAATTGTATTTTACTCTCTCTTCCATAAATTAAACTATTTGATGCCATTCAAACTCTTTCCATAAAATACCTAATAGATTCCTTAGAAAAGGAGATATAAATTTTGAACCATAAAATAAGCTAATTAATGCCTATAAACCTATTTCCCATAAAAAAACTCATTTTATTCCTTCAGAAAAATAAATTCAAATTTTGAATTCAATTTCATATGCTTAATATGAAAATTTTGACGTATCAGACGACTCATACACTTTTTTTATTCATCTTCTTCTTCGAATTTTTTGTTTCTATATGTTACATATGGATTCTAATCCATCATTTAGTGTAGGTATTCCTCATGTTGACAAAGTTCCTCAAGTTCTCTGATACCTCTGAGGCATGATGTTAATTCGGCAAAGGTATGATTTTGTGAAAATATATCCAAAATCAAGTTGTAAAATTTCAAATTTTTTGTATCAAATTTAACTTTATACTTATAATTTCCTTTCAAATTTTATTTGCAAGTTGCAAGTTGCAAGTTGTAATCTTTCAGATCAAGTTGTGGACGTCACAAGTTGCAAATTGCGTGTAACAATTTCCTTTCTTATTTCTTGTATCAAGTTGCAAGTTGCAAACTTTCAAATCAAGTCGAGGAAGTTCCAAGTTGTAAATTGCTTGCACTAATTTCCTTTCTAATTTTCTGTATCCAATTGCAAGTTATAAATTTTTGAATTCTATTGTATCACATTCAACTTTATACTTCTAATTTCCTTGTATCAAGTTTGATTCATCATTTCAATTTTATTTTTAATCAAATTTCATTGTACGAAGTTGCAAACTTTTCTTGCATCAAGTTTGATTCATTATATCAAGTTTTTTTTTGGGTATCAAGTTGCAAACTTTCAGATTTTCGTGTATCAAGATCAACTTTATACTTTTAATTTTTATTGTATCAAATTTGATTCTATTTATCAAAAATTTTTTAAGTCATGTTTCATTGTATCAAGTTGCAAAGTTTCTAATTTTCTTGTATCAAATTCAATTTTGTACTTCTAATTTTATTGTATCAAATTTGACTCTTATTCAAATTCAAAAATACAAATTATACTAAAATAAATTTGATACCAGCCAATGGTTATGATCGAAAAATATGAAAGATCATTTGATATATATATATTGAAAACATATAACTTGATACGTGAAAATTTACATATTGAGTAATAAGTTAATAATAAATTGTATATGTTTTGACATTTGAAATTAACATGCAACCAAAATATTTGTAAGAAATGATGCTATATAAAAAATGACGAAATTAATGTGTTGATTTTTCTAATTAACATTTATTTTTGAAAATGTATAAATGGTGATAAAAAATAAATAATGGCTTGGATTATCCTATTTGTACAAATTATCCATTAGTTAGAGAAGATAGTTGCAAATAAATGGGAAGATCAAGGAAAAGATAATTATAAATCAAATTTTGTAAGTGGAATGTTTAATTTAGGTGTGATTTTAGTACAGTTAAAAAAGGAATGTGAAGTGAGAGGTTATGTATATAATAATTTGAGAGAAAAAAGAAAATAGGGATTTTTGAAATTTTTTCAAACGGTAGGAACTTTTAGAAAATATGAAAAAATATGTTGTGTATTTATGTAATTTGTTATCTAAAATTAAAAAATTATAATAGACAAATAAGGATATTTATAAATAATATCAAATTAAATATCTAAGAAATATAATGTCTTTTCAAAATATATTAATTAGTAAACATACGTACTTAAATAACATTACAAAAATAGATTTATATTTTCAAATTAGTATATTTAATTAAATTAATCATAAATAATAAAAATACAAGAGTCATACGACATGGAATGCATGTTTGATAAAAGTATCAAATATTATAAATATAATGTCATAGTAAAATTATTAAAATATTTATCAAAAAGATAATCCATCAAATCTAACTAAAAATTAAATGCCTTGTAATGTGAAGTATCAAGGCAAATCTACTAAAAAATTAAAATTTAAAATGTAATATAAGTTCTAAATTCAAAATTAAAAAATTAACGTAATACTCTTATGTCAAATTTTAACACAACATACATAAATACCATTTAAAAGAAAAAAAATATAAATGTATTGTTATGCTCCAAGAGGGTACTCTAGGTGTAACTAACACTCAAAAACTATTTCTAATTTCCAAACAAACCCCTTAACCTGACCACTCATTCAATTTGTGGAAGACTCAATGAAATCAAAAGAAAATAGTCAAGTGTGTATTTAAATTATCATACAAAAGAGGTTCTTATATTTCATATCAAAATAACCCAGCATGTCAATTCAAATAAATAATAATGATTTTCAAAATTGACTCTAAAAGAAAACAGACTCCACTCTAACTTTATCTGACTCAGTTTGTGAAGCTTCTATCACTCAGAAGAGGGTGCCAAAACAATCCCAAGGTTATCTAAAAACAATGAAAGAAATAAATTAAAATAAAAAGGATTACTCATAATGTAAGGAGGGCTCACTACTGTCTGAATTGAAACGATCTTCAATGAAGCATTTGCTGAGTATCTTTAACACTTGTATCTGCATTATAAAATAATGCAACAAGGAGCGATGTCAATACATGAAATATACGATATGTAAGATAGCGGAATAGAAAAAATACTCAAGAAAGCTCAATGACAAAAATAAATCTTAAATCAATGTAATATGCTATGTAAGTTTAAAAATATAACAATGCTTTTCAAATAGACTCAATTATATACAGTTCAATTAAACAAAAATTAATTTTCATCACTAGGGAGTTTCTCTAACCAAAACCATCATCATATGAGAGAGTAATGATACAATGAGGCTTTGTTGTGGATACATCCGTCCAATACCTTTTCAGAGTAATGGACATTACATCATTGGATCCAATAAGAAGTCCTCTTTCGGGACATAAGAGGCATGACCTCCATCCATAATTCATTGGGTTTGAGTTTTGTCTACTCTTACCAAAATTGGTGCTCTATACTACTCCTAAAATATGTACTCATATCTATCAATGTATCAAATAATTTCATCAAGTCTCAAGAGACTTTTCCATCAATTCAATTTCATCTCAATTTGTCATGCACTTTCGTTCAAAAATAAAGTCATGAGCATCTTGTCAATCTCTTTTCTCAAAATATAATCTTTTGGCTTCAATGAAGTATATGATATTATATCAAATTACTCCTTCCATCAATGATTAGAAAATCATCATTTTACTCAAAACATACATAACCTTGATTTAAAGTAATACTTTATTTAATGCATGAATATCATGAATTTCAACGTCAAATAATGCATGAGAAAATCATCTCAATAAGAGTTGATGGGAAAATAGCCACAAACAATGATTCAACAGCATAGAAAATAAAAATAATAATAATCTCAATGCATAATTATATAGAACTCAATAGAAGAAGAACTAACTCAATTAAAATTCAAAACTAGGTTTTCCTCAATAAATACTCTATTAAAATGATAACATAGACGTTGGGCGTGTGGATAAACTCAATCAAATGTTTATGATAGCTTTACATACCTCACCGATCAAAACTTTACTAAAAACCTATTCTGAGCCTTGAAGATGAAGGACCCTAGCTTCTTTGTTAAGAGACTTTAGAACACTTAAATTTAATGTATTTGAGGTTTAGGCATGAATATAGAAATTATTGGCTATATGATTGGATTAGGAATGTTAATTGAGGGTAGAGGGTAAACAATACACTTATAAGAATATATGAAAATCATCAAAATCAAGAAAAAAATTGACCTTTTGATGAATTCTATCTATCAAATTGGTTATTTGGAGGTCCTATTGCCAAACTATTTGTTAAATTGCCAAATTAACCCTCAGCTCGCCTAGTTATGCACTCCAAACATGCTCTAGTAAATGACCATAACCTTTTACTCGGAACTCAAAATAAGTCAAACTTGGTGGTGTTTAAAAAAAGACTCAAAGGCATTTAATTTGATAAGTTTTGGATCACCTTAATCTTTATATGCTGAGAGATATGGTTGTTTGAAGTTAATCCTCACATAAACTCATGTGAAAACTTAGCTGCTTAAAATGGTTTGAACTTGGATAGATGATTGAGATTACTAATGATCCTAAACTATATCTAATACACTTAAAATATCTAGGAAAGGATATTACATATATCCACAACTCAGAAGTCATTGGATCACCTAAAATTTATAGAATCTTATATAATGATCAACTAATAAGGAAACTTACAACTCAACTTTGTGTTAGGAGATTCTTATTACCTTAATTCATCTTAAATATTTTCTTACACTAAATAATTGACCTTAACACCACTGTGAAAATTAGAATAAATTGGTATGATCATATACATATAAGAAAATAATTTTGATCTTAGCTTAAATTTTTTTCCGAAGTGTTATAATGCCTCCTCCTTTGGATCATTCATCCATGAATGATGGTAAAGTTTAGGAGTTACTCTGGGCAAAAATACAACTAAGGACTCAATTGGGAACTCAATTACTTGAATATTCAACTTCAAGAATAAACATCAACTCAACATCAGACCTAATAGGCACGTATAGATGCAAAGACCTTAGCTCTTACACTATTTTACAATAATTTAGTTCCATCCCACCATATAATTAGGTCTAACCTCTTTGGTTTTCAAGTCTTGTAACTTCATTATCGATTAGGGATAACTAGAAATATGATTTGTGATGTCTCTCTTCACCACACCTTTTCAATAAGCCTCCCTCAAGTGATGGTACATCTTAGTAGAACCTAAATAACATATTTGGGGTTATGAGCATTTTTCATGATCTTGGTTCTAAGTCCATCCATGTTGGAATATATCGTCTATCTTGATTTTCTTACTATACCATCTCCCTTTTGTTAAAGTCAACACTACTATCTTTCACTCTAAGATAGGATTAGTCAAAGATTGAAACTTGACAACTCAAATTCTACAATAAATTATGGCATGGATAGAATAAGATCATGTCATGACCCAAGCTTAGGGCCTAGAGGGGACATGATGAATGAGGAATTGGAAGATACCTCAAATAAGACTCATAGCAGTAATTAATCACATTATCGGCATATACTATAAAATAAGCGAAATCTAAGGGATAAGATCTAAGGATAATAAAAATAAACAAGAGAACTAGAATCATAATGAATACATACTTGCTCATACATATCCAACAATACCTCTAAGTAATAGATAGGGCAGGGGCTTAAACATGTCCCAAGATCACCGACCTCAAATATAGAATAAAGAGAGAAAAATACCATAGTCTTAAAATAAAAAGCTAGATAGAAAATCTATTGTCCCTAAACCAGAGGACTCACCAATGAAGAAAAGTCTTCAATTCATAAGTCAACCATGAGTATAAGGAGGAGGAAGACAATCTCCAAACTCTACATGGTGATATCATATAGGCAAAATATGCTTTACTATTATGAATGTACTATATATGTAGAATGCAATGCAACAATAAAATCGCATGTCATAATAAACAATATGCTTAGACATAATAAAAAAGTAAAGCTCAATATATAATGAATGATAAAGGCACCATTTAAAACACGCTTTCAAATTCCATAAACATCATAGTACACCACATACGTAGCCATGTGGGAGGATATCATAACCGATACTAAGACTGTGAGAGCTACTACTTGAAATCTGTAATGACTATGAAGATTGTTTTTATCTTTTTAATAAAATTACTATTTTTACCCTTTCGATAACAATCTCGAGCTATGTTTGATTGATTTTAAAAGATTATTTTCAAAAATTCTATGAAAGTTGAGATTTTTTCAAAAGATTGGATATTTGATTTACAAATTACCTAATTTTAAATTTTTGAGTCATTTGGAGATTTGAGTCTCGGAATAGAATTTTATCAATTTCATTAGTTTTGAAATATGAAGATTAGCCTAGGAGTGTTTGAAATTAGATTCGGAGTTGCATGGATTTTAGGTTTAGAGTTGGAAATTGAGTTAAAGTTTTTTTTACTTTGGTCAACATTTTAAGTTCTTATGCTCAAATTAATTCTCTGATAATTCCATTGGTTTTGAGAGGTGATTTAATGATAGAATGATTCATATTCATATATTTGAGTACTTTATTAGTGTTTATATTTCAAGTGGCCTAAGTTAGATTTAACGTGCCTAGTTGGGTTCTGGATAAAGGGAATCTCAGATTCAATTTTCAATGATTCCATTGACTTGGAAACATCGAATTTAGTGGGGTTGCATATTTGATTTATGCCTATAGGGTTCCAAATGAATCTCAAGGGTTGATTTTGAGTCTTTTAAAATGTTGAAAGAATTTGCTTTGATCTAGTGTTGGAGGCCTCATTTCAGCAAAGGCCTGGTCACTAAAGTGACCTTGCTATAGTGAAGTATGCTTTACTAAATAGAAGATACTATAGCAACCAACTGTCACAATAGTGATATGTCATGACCCAAGCTTAGGCCTTAGATGTGACACGACGAATGGGAACCCGAAGAAACCCAAACATGCTTCTTAGCATATCATTCACACATCTTTGATCGTGAAAGCAAAATAAATAACACAAGAGATATAAATAAGGAAAGCGGGACTAAGGGATGTCTTAATATTTATAAAAGCATAAATTAGTCAAGCTCATAATATAAGTACATCAATTATCCAACAACACCTCTAACATGGAATGGAGCGGGGGACAAGACACTTTCCAGGCTCACCTTCATAGTATCAAGTGTTCAACACAAAGAGATATCAAATATTAAGAGTAACAAAGATAGTGTCCTCGGACTTGAGGACTCACCAAAGCTTATCTTTCGAAGTACCAAACTAGCCATGTGGAGGATGATCGAGAGGTGCTCCGGTCCCTACATGGTAATATCATGTAGGCATAGAGTATACAATAATACATTTAAATATACTATGTATGTAGGATGCAATCCGACAAGACATATCCCAATGCATTAGTATATTTGAATGTACTAAGTGTGGAGGATGCAATGCAACAAGACATAAGTCAATATAGTCAAAATGCATAATCGTAAGCAATGGATAAGTATAATATCAAAATGGCATGCATGATCAATGCTTGAAGTAAAACATGCTTATAAATTATATAACTTACATAGTACATATCATATATGTGGGAAGATGTCATAATCGACATAGACCAAGCAAACTACTATTTCAAATCCAAGGCATGTCACTCCATTGTAAGGTGATTGAGGTATGTCACCCCTCAACAAAGTGATTGGGCATGTCACCCCCAACAGGGTGATTGAGGTATGTCACCACTTAACATGGTGATTGGGCATGTCAACCCCCTCTCCCCCAACAAGATGATTGAGGTATGTCACCCTTCAACATGGTAATTGGGTATGTCACCCCCTAACAAGGTGATTGAGCCATGTCACCCCCTCAACAAGGTGATTGGACATGTCACCACCAACAAGGTGTGGTCTACTTGCAACATCATAGATACTTTTCGTGAATTTAATGCATACATGCAAGCCCTTAATCATCATAAAGTCACTTGACTTATAACCCATATAATATATCATCAAAAACTTGAGAATCCTTGTCAAGACATTTTATCAAACACTTGGTGGGTCCATAATGCTTGTTCAAAATCATGCAATTCAAGAAAGAAATAATATGAGAAAACTCAATGCAAAGTAACCCACCAACATATAGTAAAATCCTCAAGTAGGATACCTTCAAAACCATCATCAAATCTCATAATAGATATTAGTTTCATAGCTCAAAACATGCATAGTCTCGATAGACAAAATCAATTCACGCTATAAGCTTGAAATAGATAGATATGCATAATTAATTAATGTTTCATAAAATCCTAATATAATTTATAATAAAAATCCATAATAAGAGATACTCATAGAAGATACAACTTGAAACATGCAATTATTATAAAAAGAAAGATGGGGCTCCATGGGTGAATGGACGCAATGGATGAAACCAACATACGTAAATTTGGGGACTTTTTGATGTAAACTTGGATGGAGGCTTGGAGCTTAGATTGAGTTCTTGAGATTCAATGTGAGATTCAAATCCTTGGATTTGGATGAGAATTTTGATAAAGTATTGGAGAGGTTTTAGAGAGGGTTTTTGAGCGATATAGAGTTGAAAAATGACTATGTATGAGAGATTTCATATGTAAATGGGTATGGGGCCATGACTCTAATGCCCTTGAACCATAACATAAAATATGGAAAAACCAATACTGGTTCGAGATGGGTCTGTGTCGTGGACCAAACGAGTACTGCCACTGTTTTCTGAAAAATTAGTGAAAATTATTTTTCAATATGGGTCATCTAAAATTCGGGTTATACTTATTTTCCACTCATTTTTTTCTGATCGAGAATATGAAGTTAAAATTTTGATATCACGCATGAATTTTAAGATATATGAAAATTATGATTATGGGCATTTCCGAAGCACATTTTGGGACATTTCATGATGCTTGTCTATTTTGCGAGTGTCACTAAAGGGGCATCAGAAAGTGATTTTCAGATAGCTGGTTATCCATTTTGAACTTTTTCTCTATTTTTGAACTTTTAGAGCTCGACTTGGGTGATTTTACTTAGTTTTTTTGAAGGCTTTTCACAGAAAAAGGTATTTTCTACTCCCCTACCTTCCTAATTAATTATCCCTTGATTTTAACATCAAATTTAGAGTTTTCAATTGGAAAATTTGAGAATTCTTCATAAACTTGGGATTTTCACAAAATTTATGATTATGAACCCATTTCAATTCGATTTTTAAATTGGTTTTCGCCAATGGTTTCCTTCTCATAAGTGAAACATATTTGTGGAAATATTTTTAGATTTTTTCCTCAATTCCCTTTAGTGAATTTTAGGACAATTTTCTCTTTTTGCCAAATTGCTTGATTTTTGTGTTTGTTTTTAATTATGATTGTGAATTTATTTTTTTGGATAAATTGTGGTGCTTTGGAGTCAATTCAAAAGGGGAAGCCATTATCGTTGGAGTGATTGAATGGCTAATTTGAGATAAGTAAATTTTGAATCTTGTGGAGTTTAATTGAACTCGATATTTTCTTTCTACATTAGTGAAATGTTCTAGTAGATATGATTGGGTGATGAAGATTAGGAGGTGATGACATGTATAAATTGATTCGTGAATTTATGCCTATTTGTTGTTGATTAAGATTTGCGAGATGACATTGTGATTTGACCTTGTAAAGGAAATTAATGAGAATGTAAAAGTATTTATGTTATTCTAATAGTTGAACTTTGATTTATGTTACTTGAAATTATCAATTGAAGTACTTTATGTCAAATGCATATTTTGAGACATTGTTGGAATTGTTGAACAAAATGCTTGTGAAATGTGGACTTAAATGATGAATAGTCCTAAGTTATAATGACAAGAGATTATGAAAGACTTGAGTTATGCTATGATTTGATTACTATGTAATATTTTGATGATGACACAAGTGTTGAAAAAAGGATGAGAAAGATTATTGACTGTTGAATAAATGATTTTTGTGGACATCTTGCATATTATTATATTTGTGAAAGTAATTATTGTGTTATGATGACATATATTTTCATGGTATTCTATTCATAATTAAGAACTAAAGGAAAATAGTTTGGTATAGAAAAACAAAAGAAAAAAGCCGAAGGAAAATGATTTCGGCTAAAAAAATAAAAGAAAAGAAATGAAAGGGCAAAAGGAAATGGTTCCAGCTAGATATGAAAGTAAATGCTGAAGAAAAATTATTCCAGTGTATACATGTTCCACGTGTGTCCCCCATGAATTCCAAGCTAATTATATCAATGGATGTGTATGGGAGGATAAACATGCATCACAATTACTTGACATTTGTATTGTGTTGCTTGCATTCATGGGATTCCATTACATTGCACTTCATACCATTCCTTGCTTCAATGTGATAAATATACTAAAGTGTAATATATTGATTGATTTGAATCTTATATCTTGTGGAGATTGTATTACTGAGGTGTTGTGATTATACACAAACACACACACACACACATACGAATCTTGTATATTGTTGAGTTTGGGCTATTGGGTTATTGTGGTTTGAGACTGTCATTGTGTAGATATTATTTATATTGTGTTTGTTAGCCTTTCTTGCATGTAAGTTTCTAGTTCAGAGGTATGTTGTAAGGATGGAAAGATTGTTTAGTTTAATATTTTCTACATGTGATTAGTTCTTCTTGTTAGGTACTTTGGTACTCACTCTTATTTTTCTACATGTGTTTATAGGTCGTGAGCCCAGATTCTTCTGGTGTTCTTCTTCCACTTTTGGACCGAGCTATTGATAGCTAAGAGATAGTTTTTTGTTGCTCTGGCATACTTTCAAGACTATCGAATATCTTTTATTAGTCTTTTTCTATTTGAGATACAAAGACTATTGAGACTTGTATCATTTTCTTCTGGTTTTATATTTTAGAGGATTGTACCATGTGACAACAAGTTCTTGGGTGGCTTTAGATTTGGTTATGCCCTTTTCTTTATACCTTTGTTATTCTTAATATTTTGTTTTTTAAGCTTCCGCATTATCTTGTATTGTGTTGTTGTGACTTGTTAGGATGACATGTTTTGGTGGGTAAAGGCAAGTTCCGTCATACTTGATTTCGAGTTGTGACAATTTTATATCAAAGCCCCAGGTTCATCGGTCTCACATATGTACAAGTTCGGTCAGGTAAAGTCTCAAGGATCGACATAGAGACATCAATTCCTTATCTTTGAGAGGCTATGAAGACTATTAGAAAAATTTTCTTTTACTTTTTTCAATCCAGTCATTAGTGAATTCTTGAGTTAGTGCTGAGTATCACATGTTCTTTTGAAAAATGGACAAGACTAGAGCATTATTTGTTAATAGATGATGGACAGTCCCCGAGACTATTACTGATGCCCTAGTTTGGGGTAAAATTATGGGTAGAGTTGGAGGTCAAAGTAGTGGTTGGGGTTGAGGAGCAGCACCAGCCCAAGACTATGTAAGGGATATCTCCCATAAGCCCTAGCCCGAGACTAGAGGAGATCAAGTTCCTCCTGAATATGTAGCTCACCATTATTATAGGATACCTTGCTTAGGGTGTTGGATATGCTTCTATGCATGCCAAAGACAGGTAGTCCCACAGGTACATTAGGAGGTTCATGGACCTCCTATTCATGCTCAAGTGGACCTGCCACCATTGGTTCTTGCACTAGTATAAATTGTTCTTGAGCTAGCACTTGTGGTTGATGATCAGCAGAGCTACGAGTCGTTTAAAAAGATAAAACTATCTATGTTTAGGATGGTAAGGGTGAGGATATGATTTTCTTTCAAAATAAAGTACTTTTGATGCTTAAAACTTGAAATTTTGTGTGTTCTAAAAGTGATGTTAGTAAATTTGATGTGTTTTTATGTTTGTTTTGATGGATTACAGGGTTTGGCATGATTTAGGGCTAAGTATGCAGTTGTTAATATTTTTGCTACCTACCACACCTTTTACAGGCCGTGAAAGTTTCCACAGTCCATAAAGTTGGTTTTGTAACAAAATCCAATGAAGGGAAGATTTTCTGAAGTTGAATCTACGAACATGCAGATGAGCTAAAGTTTTGTATGAGTCGTAGATATAGTTCCGTATCCTAAGGATTATAAAGTGGAGAGTTGCTAAAAAGTCATCCGACAAAATCCTTCAAGGGCCATGAATCTTTATATGACCCATGTATAGATCTCGTAGAACTCAACAACAAATTTGCAGTTGAAATCCATGAAGCCCCGATCTTAGGCCATAAAACTTTATACGACCCATAAAGTTACCCTAGTGCTTGCCAACCTAATTCTCCTTTTTTGATTTGGTTTTGTATTTTAAATAGTATAAATAAGTTTCTTAAGTTATTTTTTGTGTACAACAGTAGGGAACAGGAAGAAAAATCATTATGAACATGAGAAACATTGTGATACACCTGGAGAACAATCTTTTGTTATCTTAAATCATACATGTGATTTTAAATGAAGAGCTTGGATTTCTTATTCTTAATTTCTTTCTAGTAAGTGCTTATTATGCTATTCAATATCATGATTCTTGCATCTACAATGATAACAAGTAGCTAAATCCACAACTAGGGTTGTGAAAGCCATGAAAAATAACAAGGTAAAATTAGATAATTCGTACTGATTGGATCATGGTAGCAATGAATAGGAAAAGAGATTAATTAACATGATTCAATTGTTGTTTCTTATCTAATCAACGAAACTAGGTCAAGGAGAGGTTGTATTGAAATAATAGGTAAGAGTTAGTAATGTCACATTGCGAGGATGGATCAAATCACATAGTGAAATTTACCTCTCGCTTAGATCAAAGGGTTTAGTAAACTTCACTTACCGTTTTGCATGCTACACAATAGAAAAGAATGCAAATATCTGGTAATAACAAATTTGAGAATCATGGGGAACACAATACCCTAGTTACTCTTCTTACTAATTTCACACACTAGTCTTAGCTTAGGATTTCTTTCTATAGTTTTACAAACCCCCCTCCTTTGGGGTGATAAGTAGGTTAATCAACACAAATTATTTAAAATTACTCTAAGTCTACCTTATTCCCTGTGGGTTCAACCCTAACCTTAGTTAGGTTATGTATCTTGACAACAACTGCTTTAACCTTCAAAAAAGAGGTGTAGCTTAGGCGACATCAAGATTTTAGCGTCGTTGCCGGGGAATGCGGCTAGACTTGATTAATTTGAGTAATTCAAGAATTAATCCTTATTTTCCTCATTTATGATTTTTGTTATTTTTGTTTTGTTTTAGCATGCAAGTGTAGTATATGTACAACATTCAAAGTCGAGTCATTCCCTTGACTCTGTTTGATCTAGAGATCCAAAGAACACTGAGAAGAATAGCCCAGGACAGGACAAGACGAATAATGTTGTAAATAATGTAGTGAATACAACACTGAACCAGAATAAGAATGATAATAACCCAACTCCGCTTAAGGATATTGATCCACAACCATAGGATCTTAACACCAAAGCTTATATATGGAATCAATATTGGCTTATTCTATGGCAATAGATGTCACTGGAGCTATTATGTTACCACCATTATCGGATGAACAAAGTTTGTTATTTCGAGTAGGTTACTTCAAATGCTACAGAATGGTGGGTTGTACACGGGCTACCATAAGAAGATCTGTATAGCCATCTATATAATGTTATTTTTATTTGTAAGAGTGTAATGGAAAATCAGAATATGTCTATGGATACCATTGGGCTTTATATCTTTCCCTTGTCTCTAACATACAATGTAATGCTAAGGCTATCTGAGCTTTCAAAAACTTTGATCACCAGCTGGGCTAAATTGTAGAAGCCCTTTTTGAAGAGGTTCTTCCTGAGATCGAAGAAACTGAAGTTGAAAGACCAAATCAACAACTTTGAGCAACTTTCTAGTGATTTGATCAGTACCACATGGGAGAGGTTCACAAAGTGTTTGAGAAGTATCCCTAACCATAAGATCGTTGATGATGCCTTAGTGGATATGTTCTACCGAGCCCTGGATGAGAATAGTCAAGTATGTGCCAGTACCATCATGGGTGGCTCCTTTCTAGATCAGCCATTTTCATGGGTTGCTGAGAAGCTAGAAAAAGTGGTCAAGATAAATCATACATGGGGAATGAGAGATAGGTCTACAAAAAGGAACTTGTGTGCTGTCAGTACTAATTTACCGCAACCAAAAATAGATAAGGAGATGATGGAAAAGCATGCTTGGGTTAGTACCAATGTGGAGTTTTTGATGAAGCAGAACCTAGAACGTGTCAATGCAGTAGCTCATCAGCCTTCACTAGCATCCATGTACGAGGAGCCTTACTACAAGAAGGGACACTTGCTTTGTCACTGATTAGATGGGAGATTTCTGAACCAATGCCCAAGGGTCCAATCAAGACTATTGGTGCCAAGATCAAGGAAACCAAGGTCTAAACTATAACACAGATGATGCCTTCAGAGACAATAATTGAAGAGGCTAATATAACAAAAACTGGGGCTAAGATAGAGATGTTTATTAAGGATACATAGATGGTTACATGAATGGTTTGTATGTGCCATCACATAATCGAGATTTGGATATTGGTAGCTTTAGAGTTTAGGAGATGTTTGATCATATGTTGAAGAAGGTTGAACATATGATGAGACCTTGAGCGAGATAAAGTTTGACATCTCCAATATTAATTAGAAGATCAAGTCTCATTCTATTGCTATCATGTAGCTAGAGCAACAGTTCAATCAAATATCAACTCAGCTCAACCAGCGACAAAAAGGAGTCTGACATCTCCAACATTAATTAGAAGATCCAGTCTCATTCTGTTGCTATCAAGAAGCTAGAGCAACAGTTCAATCAAATATCAACTCAGCTCAACTAGCAACAAAAAGGTATATTTCCTGAAAATATAGTTTAAAATCTAAAGAATGAGGGGCAACGTATGGCGGTGACTACTCGTGGTGGGAAGCAAACCATTGATCCTCTAATATCGATTGATGATGATGATGTTCATGAGGAGATAGTTGAGGCCAAAGATACTGAGACTAGAGATGATCATGCCAAGGATAGGGTAGATGATATTGCAAAGATGCCATAGAAGTTGAAGCCTATTCCTAGACCTCCTCCTCCCTTCCCTTAAAGAATCAAAAAGAAGGAGGAGGAATGTAAATTCAAGCACTTTCTCATCATGCTGAAACAACTCTCTATCAACATTTCTCTCATTGAGGCATTGGAGAAAATTCTAGGGTATGCAAAGTTCATAAAGGACTTGGTCACAAAAAATTAGATTGTAAGACAGGAGCTTTACCAAGAGCTTCAACATTGTAGTGTGATTTCTATAAGGTCCTCATTGTAAAAGCGAGAAGATCCTATCGTATCCACCATACCCTACACTATTGGAGATGTAGAGTTCACAAGGGCATTATGTGACCACTATGCTAGCAAAAATTTGATGCCCTTTGCGGTCTTCAATAACCTAGGATTGGGAGCCCTGTGGTCTTCAATAACCTAGGATTGGGAGCCCCTACTCTTATAAGCATGCAATTGTTGATGGATGACCGAATGGTGAAGATGCCTGTGGGGATACTATATGATGTCCTTGTCAAAGTAGAGAAATTCATATTCCCCGCAGACTTTTTGACCCTAGATTTCGAAGTTGACTTCAAGGTCCCAATCATCTTATAAAGGCGCTTTCTAGCCACTAGGTGAGCACTGGTGGATATGAAAGCTGGCTAACTTAAGTTTTGATTGAATGATAAAGAAGTTTTGTTCAATATCTATCAGTCAATGAAGAGGTCAAATGATTTAAATATGGATGTTTGGGCACTTGCTAAAGTTTGAGTAACCAAGTTGTCCAAGTATTGCCGCAATAATAAATCAGGCGTTACTTAGGAGGCAACCAAGAATGCAGTAGTGGTAGTTTCATTTTATTTTTAGCTTTGGACTTGTAGGTAGTTTCATTTTTAGTAATTTGGTTATAATTTGTGGACATTGGACTCGTGGCATATAGGGTAACAAGGTGTTTTATGAATAATATGTAGGTAAAAGACCAAGTTGGCCATCTTAGGCTGAAAAAGCAACAAAGTGTTTCTATAACTGGTTCTATGGGTCATATGTCGAACTACGACCCATACACTGGCACGAAGAACACTTCCAATGAGCAAAATTATGTGCAATCTAGTCCACGAGCCAAGTTTATTGTCCGTAGATAAAACTATGGGCTATGAATAGGGCTTGTGGACCCTAGGTAAGTTTTTTTTTACCTTTGACCAAGTGTTGGAGGTTTTTACGACCTACTCTACGAGTTGTATTTTATTATTTAGCTTGTAGATAGGTCCGTAAAACCCATCTCTTATATTAGGATTTAGGTAGTCTACGAGACTAAGATCTTAGGGCCGTAGAATGCTCTACGACCCATAATCGTGGTTTCATAGAAGCCTGGGCCAATTATTTTTAGATGACCCGATCAAGGTATAAAAGGGGGTCAAATCCCACATTTCTAAAAAGTTTCACAAAATATCTAAACCCCTACCCTAGTTTTTCTAATCACCATCCATCCACCATCCTACTTTTTGGGCCACAATTTGGTGACCTAAGGTTTTGTAAGGATCCAGATGTTGCACGACCTTAATGGATCTTGGAAATTTGGTTTTGGAAAGTTTTGGATGAATGTGATGCTCCATGGTAGCCTACACAGTAGGTGTGAGGCTATACAGACCATGCAGAGCTTTCTTGGAGTGGGCCTTGGCCTTGTGTGGGGTAGGAGGGACTTAATGTAGAGTTTGAGACCAAGGCATGCCAAACTTGGACCCCACACAAACCGTGTGGAGCCATACGGACCATGCGGAGGTCTATGTGGCACCTTGGGCTTTAGACCCACAGTTTTGAGCCCAAGTATTATGGTACGACCAAGTATATAATCCATACTGGGGTTGGGGGTACGGTCCGTATGCCCTCCCGTATGGGTTTTGGAATGAAATTTTTCTATGTATTGGATCACCAACTTAGAACTTGATCGTGAGAAATTTTTCTAAGTTGAGTTGGACGGAGAAGGCATGTGGACTGTGTGGCTTGGTACGTATGTACCACCCTCCGTATGGACACCTACATGTGATTTTTCTAAGTATGAAATTACTATTTTAGACCTCCGTCAAGTGGAAATTTTCCAAGTGTTGGATCATGGGCAAGTGTATGGTCTATATGTCCTAGCACGGACGGTACCACCCTCCCTGTGACACAGTTCATTGATTTTCTACTCATTTAATTAATAGCATTTTTCTAATTATGGTTTATCCTAAGGGTCTTTTATGACTTCCTATTCTACCTAAAAAGACTTTCAAATGACCTATTCACTCAGAACTCTCTCAAGTCACTTTTAAGAACACTCTCTTGAGGAACACTTGTGAATCTAAGCTTGGGAATCCAGTTAAGGCTCCATCTTCTTCAAATTTCTTTTTGAATCTTCTTTATTAGCTAAGATATGTGGGTTGATTCTTGGTCCCTTTCAACCAAGAAGATCCAAACTCTTTTACACTCAATTTTATGGAATTTTATGTTACTTTAAATATGGGTTTTTAATAATATTATTTATTAAATTCAATTGACGTATGAGCTATATTTTATTATTAATTTTAAAGTGATTTAAGCCCTAATTTGATGAATTGCATTGAAATTATGAAAATATGAATGTGCATGTTCCCTTTAAAGCTTAATTTGAGCATGAGTAATCTATATTATGATTTAACTGTGAATTTTACTCATGGATTTACTTGAATTTTGTAATGTATTATTGATTTAAGATTGAATTTCTAATGCCCATTCTATTCTCATCGCATATATGGAATATGAATACATGACTATGGTTTTCATGAAGATTATGAAGTGGGTTAAGCTCAATTATGTTTATGTATATGATTTTAATAAGATTATTGTTATGACAAGAATGTGATGACATAAATGTCTAAGATTATGGATCTTTGACCAATTATGGATGTTTACACCACTATATTTAAGGGAGCATCGATTGAGGATTGAGGCAGGGTGGGCTATCCCCAAGGGGCTCATCTCTTAAAAAGGTTCTCTAAAGGAGATATTCCTATGCTTGCAAGTAAGACATGAAGTATGTTTTGGCTTTTTAGCCTAAGAATGCACGATTATGAAATGTGATTTGGCCATAAAGCCTAAGGATGCATGTAAATGATTTGAGAGTCTTATGTTACCAAATTAGGAGTATGTTTTGGCTTTTTAGCCTAAGAATGCACGATTATGAAATGTGATTTGGCCATAAAGCCTAAGGATGCATGTAAATGATTTGAGAGTCTTATGCCTCTTTTACAAGCACGTATATATATGTATACTAGTGGGATAATGACCTAGTACCAATGACATTGGAGGTAGCATGGGTAATCCTCAAGGGTCCATACTCCTTTCTCTTGAACTACGTGTCTAACATAGGAATCTAACATTCTTTTTGGGATTATAAATTTTCAATCTGATCATGGAATCTTCATCTGCCAAAGTAAGTATGCTAAAGAGTTAAATTTATGCCCCTTTGGGGAAAGAGGAAGAAGAAGAATGTGAAGGATCTACCTTTGGCAAATAGGCCAGCTCTTTATCTATTGTAGGGAAGACGACATAGTTCCAAGTTATAGATCACTTGGTCTTATGTCAGTTAGGGTGCCATCCTCAATATATATAAAGTATTTTCACATTTATGTATCATCACTTCATGGCATATCGATATGAGCTATTCATTTGATATATGGTTCTTTCTATATATGTGTCTTTTTCATCTAACATTGAATGTAGGTTTAATGTGTTCATATGCATAAGTACATTCAAACATATTAACGCATACTTTTGCACACATGAGCTAACCATAGGGACCAAGGACTACCTTCATCCACCGTACGACGATTAGCTTGGATCTTGAGATTTTCTTGTTGTGGTGAGTCCTATCTTCCAAGGACTAGAGGCATTATTGGACATCTTGCATACTCCTTTACATCTGTATGCTAAGTGCTGTATTCGGAGATTATGTTTATGGATATGGTTATCTAATGGGCATTATTATGAGGATTGGCTATGAGTATTATGAAATGTTTATGTGTTATGATGCGACAGATCCTAACTCTTGTATTGCCCCCATAGAGTAAGTTACACTTACCCGCCCCTTAGTCTTTATGTGCTAATGTGTTATGTGATACTATGCTTCTCACTTTCCTTATGACATCCTCATAACGTGAGTCCTTCTATTCCATCCCTTAGAATTATGTGCTTACTTTTGTTTACACTTTTGAACAGATGATGTGAGTGTAGATACTATGAGGCTTGTTTGTGGACTCTTGGGTTTCCATTCTCCATCTCACTCTTAGACCCTAGGTTCGGGTTATGACAAGCTATGATACCATGTTCCTCTTTCCATCACTCACCCCTAAATTTCTGCATCTTTCCATGGTGCAGGTCTAGGGACTAGTCATGATTGTTGTGTTGCGGAATTTGTGAGTGCTCAGGAGACACATGGGGGAGCATCAACAACCCTAGTTATCCTGGAGTCTCCTTCATTTTGACGGCTATCTTTTCTGTCCAGACATTGTAACTTTTATAGGTAGAAGTATTCTTGGTTATGTACCTTATTATTATGTGTATTTATGTGCGTGTGTATATCGTAGATCTGTACAATTGACTTTCAGGTTTTGGATAGGTTGTGTTGATTTTTACTGTGATATCTATTATATTTATGACTAGTCATTTAGGACAGGTACCCTGGGTTAGGTAATTGGCTTGCCTGTAAGTGGGATCTAACAGGCGCCATCATGATCAGGATCGAGTTGTGACACCTTTCAAGATTGATTTATTCTTTGGAGTGTTTGAGAGGAGAGTTGGAGGAGATTCGAGATTTTGACTCAGGGTAGTATGACTATTGTAGAGTATGAGCCCCAATTCTTTTAGTTACCATGCCATGCCATATCTTTGATTCCTATAGAGGTGGGGAGAGTTCGCAGATTTGTGAGAGACTTGGTTTTCTCCATGAGATCCTCATTCTCCTTCTAGACTATTATAAGAATGGCAAGGATGTGTATGTCATGACCCAAACCTAGGGCCTAGTTGTAACATGGTGAATGAGGAGATCCGAGGCGCCTTACCAAACCCTTGTAGCATTTATCAAGTATTCAAAGGTAATTAAACAATGTTAAGTGAAACTAAAAACTAGGGAAAGCGACTAAGGGAAACGTTTGACAATTAAAATCAAGAAACATGACATGTTAAGCTTAAATCATTATCTCCTAAGTATACCATTCTACGTAACATACTTAACGGGGCCTAGGACATATCCAAATCTCCCCTCAAGTAAAAAAGTCATGAACATAAGATAGAAAATAGAAGTCTCCATAAATACAACTCAAACAACATAAATATCTTAAAGATACAAAGCATGAAGATAGAGGTGAAGTTCCCCAATCTAAAGTCTCACCAATCATCCACTAGTCTTGAATGTCAAAGCTAGCGACGTGTCTATAGAGGAGGAAGAATGCCTATGCCTACATGGTGACATTATGTAGGAGATCTATGCGTTAATACGTTTGAATGTACTAAGAATATGAGGTGCAATACAAACATTAAATATAATATGCGATCATTGAAAACATACAACACCATAGCCAAGGAAATAAACTCAATATGAAGTAAAGATCAATACGTCAAATGAAAACATATTTTGAGGGGCATAAAAATCAAATACGTACTTTGTAGGAAATGAACGTAGTGGACATATAAGACCATGAGATCTACTACATGGGATCCAATATAATCTCCTACGTTGGCACGGGGAGACCACTTACTGGGTAGAACTTCATCAACTTAAGCATGCATATCTTAGTTTAACTTTGCTATTGTTGATCTACTAACCTTAGCTAACAAGGGCTCCTATGGTGGCACATAGTTAATGGAGCAAGAGGTTGCTTCTAAGACCTCATTCAGTGCTAAGTCAATCCTACATAATACATTAAAAATACTAGCATGGCCAACCAATTATAACTTAGAATCATACGTAGCAATGTGTACGAGTAGTGCATTAAATTGGAAGACACTCAAGTGAGATTTGGCCTTTCATGTTAATGGTCCATCATAAACATCATTAAGGACTTTGCAACATGCTTTCATCTTTGACAACTTTCATAACTTTAAAACTACTTTTAGGACCTTACATAAACATTATGCAAAAATAGTCTTAATTTAGTGGACTTAGGCAGTGACTTTAAAATCACATGCTTTAAGAATATAATGCAAGATCATAATAAAATTCATCAAGTTAAAACCATGTTTAGACAACCCACATCATTATTGAAAACAACATGTCAGGAAATCATAGCATCTAACTAGATAATCATAAAAACTTGTAATACATCATTGCACTATATCATTAGAGTCAAATTCATGATAATATATTATTAAAATATTATTTAAATTATGCTTATGAAACTCATAATTTTCAAGCACTTAAAAAAAGGTAAAAAGGAATCATATTTTGTCTTTGTGGGTGAAAAGACCTAATTAATACCTTAAGGAAAGACTTAAAAAGTTAAAAAAGGAAGCATTTCGAAACCCTAATCCTTGCACTTGCTTTGAGAATGATTTGCCTTAGAGAATTTTGGAATGGGAGAATGAGAGTGAAGAAGAGGTTTTAGGGTTTGATATGGGAGGGAAAATAATGCTAAAACAATGTAGTTTCAAGTTTAGGATATGAAGAAGGGACAAAAATGTCCTTCATTAAAACTATTAGATTCTAGACCATGACCCTAATTATGGGTCATAAATTGATCTATGACTCTTACAATAAGTTTTTGTCCTGTTGATGTTTTAATCCTTTGAAACATGTCTTTTAAGCCCAATGTATGACTTTAATCTATGACTTGTACAATGAACTATGGGTTGTAGAAACCTTTCATGGTTTCCTTTTACACTTGGAGAAAATTTTCAATCTTCTGAATCTTAAACTACGAGACCAAACTATGGCCCATAAAATGATCTATGACTCATCCTGTACTTCATAGTTCTAACTTCAGAAATCATATTTACCATTAACTTATGACATCTACTACAAACCCTTTCTACGATCTGTAGTTCTATTTACAAATCATAAGCACCCTTCATATATAGCCCTTACACTTAATCAAATGTCCATTCCTATAGATCCCATCCACGAGGCCTATTAGTCCCATACTTTGTCCTACAACTTTTCTAGTTCCACTTCTTCTGCACTTTCTAACTTATAGGCCCTTATAGCATAGTTCATAATTCGAGAGTAGTTTGGGGACCCCAAGAAGGCCTGAGCTTCTGGTCATTCTCAAACTTCTTCATGACATAGGGGGTTATATCGAAGAGGTAGTAAATCAAAACATAAGGGTTCGGTGCATGCTTTATTGGTAGCTTCAGAGGGTGGTTCTAGTTCATCTAGTATTTAGAGATCTATAGGTTACGGTGGCTACAATATTCTTCCTCATTTTCACATCACTAGCCTACTCTGAGTTCTTGTTATGGTTGAAGAGATCCTGATTACGTTATTAGATAGTGTCCTTTGTAGACTCACTTTGGGCTACATTATAGCTATTCAGTATTGCCAATTAGAGATTCAACACCTTTAGCTAGAGATCCTACACTATCAGTCAAAGGATGTGGTAGAGCTCAGCTTAGTAGAGGTAGTGTACTCCTAGTAGGGTTGTAGTGATACGGTGGTTTAGCTACTGGCAGGGGCACGAGTCAGTTGGGTGGAGGTTATTGCACTTATTTATATGTATTTTGGAGGAGACTAGAGGTAGAGGCCTCAAATATAGTTATTATAAGTATTGTCCTAGTTTGTATAAGGATCCAGACTTTGTAAGACCTCAATGGAGCATGTAAATTTGGTTCTGAAATGTTTTTGACCAAGGTGACACTTCGTGGAAGCCTTCACAGTCCCTATGGTGCTACACAGACCTTGTGAAGCCTCCTTGAAGTGGCCCTTGGCCTTATATTGAATATGACAGCCTTGGTATGGAGTTTAAGACCAAGGCATACCACACTTGGACCCCAGACGAACCGTGTGAGACCATATGTACCATTTGGTGGACCGTATGGTAGGCTTAGTCTTCAGACTCCACATTGTGAGCCTAAGTATAGTGGTACAACCCATATGGACTCCTGTATAAGTTTCAGAGTGAAAGTTTTCTAAGTATTGGATCACTATCTCAGAACTTTGTTGTGACGAATTTTCCAAGTGAAGTGATACGAAGAAGTACACGGCCCGTATAGCTTGATACAGATCGTGAGATCAACCGTTGGTACTTTCGTCAAATTTTTCTAAGTATAGAACCTATAAGATCAAGCTAATCTCACTTTGAAGCCCTTAATTAAAGCTTATTTATCCGATTTGGTGCCATCAAGGGTCTCCTTCATCAATTAAAGTTCAAAGGAATTCCATTCATGAAGATTTTCACAAGAATTGAGAGAAGGGTCAATTTTAAATGGTCATATATCTTAGTACATACAAATTGGGTGGCCTATGGCATATCACATTGAAGAACTTTGAATTAGCTTTCGAACGAATTCAGTTTCACCTAATTCCGAGTTTGGATCAAGAAGTTATGTCCATTTTCGTAAAGCCCATCTGTGTAGTGTTTTCTGAGAATTGACTAAGTAAGGTCTCATGGGAAGGTTTCCTGGTCCATGAAACCTTGTGCAGACTATGATACATCCTTATGGGACCCTTGGCAAGAAATGTTATTTTGCTTCATTAATGTTTTTTTTTTGTTTCTAATTTTGGCTTCTCCAAAGATTATTTTGTGACTTCCTATGCTATCGTAAGACCTCCAAATGACTTGAACTCTATTCATCTCATTCAAATTGATTCCTACACATAGAATCACATTCAAACTCTCTCTTAAGAACTCATTAAGCTAACATTGAAGGATTGTCTTGATTCTTAAGGAAAGAGGTTAAAATACCTCTCAACGTAGCTCGGAGAGACCCTATGATGTATTTTTTTTGGAATATCTCAAAATTCATGCAGAATTTCACAAATTCGACCTTATATTCTTATTTTGAGGGAAAAATTGGGTGGGGAAATGGTTACCTACAAGGTATATTTTACCCTTGTCAAAAAAATATTTTTTTGGGAAATTTCACAAGTAGTGGCTGTTCGCATTCCCCGAGATGCGGATTGGACATTCCATAGGTCAAAACACCCCTTTTTCACTCCAGAACAATTGGGTAATTACCCAATGTCTATATATACATGAAACCCTCATCCTTAGCCATTTTCAACTCCAAAACTCACTAAAAACCTCTCAAATTCCTCTCTAATCTTCACCAAATTTTCCATCCATTCTCAAGAGTTTCAAGAAGTTTTGTTGAAATTCAAGAAAATGAAGTCCAGCCTCAAGTTTTCCTCCAATTTTCTTCAATAAACTTTAAGTCTAAGGTATGTGGGTCTTCATCTATGGGTCCTTTCACCCATGGAGGCCCAAAACTATTTTTATCAAATTTCTTGATTCTAATGACTAATTATTTATGGATATTTTTTATTATCACTCCATTACATGAAAAATGTTAGAAATTTATTTATTCTTAATTTATTAATGCATAGGCTCCCACTAATGATTGAGATTATGATATGTTTATTATATTAAAGCTTTGTAAGCTATGGCATCTTGAATGACTCTAAAATATTAAGGATTTTTGAATGGTCTTCATGACACCTAAATTGGGTTTTTCAGGTATGTTGTTTGCTTTTTTGAATGACTTCTTAAATGACTTTAATTTACCCCTCTCTTGTTACTTATTATTGAGTTCTATGATTTTAAGCTTAAATACATATACCCAACATGTTTTGACTAAGTTTTGTGGCAAATGTGATGAAGGCCTGTGGTAGCACATGTGAGTTATGGATGTTGTTAATGTTGAAGGGAAATTAAGCATGCTATGAGTTCATAAGAATATTATAAATGTTATGAATGATATAAAACCCTTTATTTGATATTATGATTTGATGAGCTAGTTCATGAATGTTATGGAGGATGAGGTATATCAAGTATTATGTGAAATTCGTTGAAATATTATGAAATCTACATGTTATTTTAAAGCCCTCCTTATGATGTTATGTTATACAAGTTGAGTATGTCATGATTACCCTCATGTTTGTATGTCTAATGGGACTATTCTTATGACATTTAGCATGAATGAATATAAGAAATGGGAGTCCCTACCTAGTTATGATCATGGGACTATGATGACCCGTTAGTAGAGGGATATAAAATTATGATCCATTAGTAGAGGGATATGATGATGATGCTAGCTGATAGTAGAGGGGTATGATGATGATGCTAGCTGATAGTAGAGGGATATGATGATGATGCTAGCCGATAGTAGAAGCTTAGCCAAGATTATAATGCTAGCCGATAGTAGAGGCTTAGCCAAGGTATATGAGCTATCCTTATGATGATGATTAATGTTCAAAATATTTATGGGATAGGTTAGTAGAATTCCCCTACATTGTTTTACAAGGCTTATGGGATGGGTTAGTAGAATACCTCCCTACTAATAAATTTTATGATTCCTCCCTATGATTATTCCGTGAGAGTTTACTTAGCACTGAGTGGACCTTGGGATAGATGCGGAAGCTCCCCGTTAGAAGAGGCGATAGACCGTTAGTAGAATCCCATTATTCCATAACAACATGCCACCATAGGAAATAGGAATCACTCGCTAGTAGAGGTTACTTTCTAGACCAACCGATAATTGAGGTTGCTCAATAGCAAAGCTTTTGTTGATCCACTTAGGCATCTTAGGAGGCCGAATTAGCAAGTGACTTCCCCCTTTCCACCAGTGCAAGGAAAACATCGGGACTCCATGGCTTAGCTCACATGGTTTATGTCGGTTTAAGGTTGCTCTCACACATGTTCAAGTTCTCCTTATGGTTCTAAGTTGTCCCTCTTATAATGATTAAATGGTTCCTTTATGTTATGTCTAAAGGTGATTTAAAGTTCCTATGATTCTTTGTTTCATAAATGCAAATGGTATTTTCCCCTAAAGGTACACGAAGATTTCTACAAGTGTATAAGGTATTCTTCATTATGATTGCCAATGTTCCTTGTGTAATAAAATAGTCTTTAATGTAAACTGATGTATTTTTCACCCAACAATATTAATACTTTAGTTATGTATAATACCTTGTATTTCTCACTATCTTTTATGAACTCCCCAAAGCTTTATGGTATATGTCATTCTTGATCTATGATTTTCCTTATATATGCTCATGTCCTCCTATGTCCCCAAGATATTCTCTTATGATAATTTATGATGGTTCTTTATTATTATGACCTATGCAATATTCCTCACCTTCTAGTACAAGGTATATGGACACGCTACTCATGCAACTTTATTATGCTTTTTGTGAGTTATACAAGTATGATTATCTCCACGTATGTTTTACCTTAAGCATTGATCATACATGACATATTGAGCTTATGTCTTTGATTATGTTTATGCATTTCGATTACTATGGCCTGCTTCCCTTTTGCATTGCACCCCACATACTCCAAGTACTAATGCATACTCTATGCCTACATGATTTCGCCATGTAGGGACCAACGCTCATCGATGTCCTCCACGTGGTTAGCTTTGGATCATTGAAAGAAAAGAGTTGGTGAGTCCTTTAGTTTGGGGACGATACCCAAATTCTATCTTACTTATACTGGGACTTTATTCCACTGTACTTTCTAGTTTGAGGGTGAGCCTTGAACATGTCTTAGCCCCCATACTATTCATGCTTAGAGGTGTTGTTGGATACTATGCTATATACCTATAATTTGATGTTCAGATTTTATGGAGATTTATCCCTTAGACCCTATCCTTTATGTGATGTTATTTGATGCTACAAATTATGGTGGAATGTGATGAAAGTCTCAGGTCCCTAAATGCCCCGATAGCGTGAGTCATACTTACACATCCATTAGACTAATTTGCTATGTGATTCATGTTTATCCTCTTCCCTATAACATCCCCATAGCATGAATCTAAAGCCCTGCTACCCTTAGAAACTATTTGCTATATGATTATTTATCTTTTGTTATATTCGCGAAATCAAGGATGTGCAAATGATATGTTAAGAGGCTTATTTGGGTTGCCTTCGGGCTTCCCATTCGTCGTGTCACATCTAGACCCTAGTCTTGGGTCATGACAGGGGTCTCTCATCACCAAATTTCTTCAAATTTCTTCTTGAATCTTCTCTATTAGCTAAAGTATGTGGGTTTGATTCTTAGTCCCTTTCAATCAAGAAGATCCAAACTCTTTACAAGTAATTTTCATGAAATTTAGCTTACTTTAAATATCAATTTTTAATATTATGGTTTATTAAATTCAATTGACATATGGGCTATATATATTCATTGATTTTAGAGTGATTTAAGCCCTAATATGATGAATTGCTGTAAAGTTATGAAGTTATGAAAGTGTATGTCCACTTTAAAGCATGACTTGTGCATGAGTAGTCTATGTTATGATTTAAATATGAATTTTACTTATGGTTGTACTTGAGTTTCATAATGTATTGTTGATTTAAGTTTGAATCTCTATTACCCATGCTAATTTCATCTCATTCATGGCATATGCATACATGACTATGATTTTTATGAAGCTTATGAAGTGGGTCAAGACCCAATTGTGTTTATGTATATGTTTTTGATAGGATTACAGTTATGACAAGAATGTGATCACATAAATGTCTAAGATTGTGGCACTTTGAGAAAATATGGGTGTTACACCACTAGTCTAAGGGTCTATTCCTATGTATGAAAAGTATTCATGATGAATGTTTTGACTTTCTAGCCTATTATGCATGACTATGAAGAATGTGATTTGGTCTTTAAGCCTAAGAGCGCATGTAAATGATCTAAAAGTCTTATGCCTCTTTTACAAGCATGTATGTATATGTATATATATATTCTAGTAGGATGATGACCTAACACCTAGAGGACCTTGAGATTGAGGCTTATCCTGTTAGTTGAGGCATGACCCGTTAGAAATGAATCTCGTTGTCCCATTACTATGTGCAAAACATAGGTATGATTATTCCCCAAGGGGAAAGAATGTTATGGACTTATCTTTGGCAAGTAGGCCACCTCTTTATGTATTGTGGGGTAGACGATAGAGTTCCAAGTTATAACTCACTTAGTCTTATGTCGGTTATGGTCCCATCCTCAATACATATGAAGTATTTTCACATTCATGCATCTCATAGCATATTGATATAATATTCTCTTGATATATCATTCTTTCCATTGTTTTCTAACATTTAATGCAAGTTTAATGAGTTCATGTGCATTTCATGCCCGCATACTTGGTAGATTCAAACATACTAACACATACCTTTTCCTACATGATCTAACCATGTAGGGATCGAAGATTACCTTCATCCCCCATACAATGGGTAGATTGGTTCTTGAGATAATTGTTGTGGTGAGTCCTATCTTTCAAGGACAAACCACAATTCCTCTCCCTATGACATTTTATTTATGCTATTTACTTTAAGGGTGAGCCTAGGACATGTGTTGGCCCTTGTTCTATCTTATGACTAGAGGCGTTGTTCGACATCTTGTAGATTCTTGCATGAATATATGCTATGTGCTGTATTTGGAGTTTTTGATTATTGTTATCTATTAGATATAACAATTATGGATTGATTATGAGAACTATGATAAGTATGTATATTTTGATGTGGAAATGTGAAAGATGCTAAGTCCCATATTACCCCCCACAGAGTGAGTCATACTTACCGCCCCTTATTTCTTATATGCCGTATGAATCCATGTTAATCTCTTATTCCTATGACATCCCTATAGCGTCAGTTTTACTTTTCCATCCCTTAAAACTATGTGTTTATTATTTGTATATATGCTTATGAACCGATTATGTGAATATGGATTCTTCAGGCTTTATTGGGGACTCTCGAGTTCCCATTCGCCATGTCACTCCTAGACCCTAGGTCCGGGTTAGGATAGAGATGGTCTTAGGGCACTAGGTTTATAAAGTTTTCTCGAAGTCTAACATGCCACGTCATGTAGAGTCTTATTCATGGGTGTGAAGCGCACCACATCTATGTGTAGGAGGCTATAAGGCATTTTAGAAAATGTTTCACTTTTTCATGATTGTTATCATGCCATGGAATGTGTCTTAAGATTTCCTATCTCTATCCTTACCTATCGAATAAGGAGAGTTGTTTTGGGCCCATTGTGTAATCTAAAAATGTAGGATGTTGTAGCTGATCTTATAGATGAGGTGAAAATAGGGGTTGGTAAAGGATGTGCATTATTTGACAAGCTTATTTCTTCAGATATTAAAAGTTTTCTTGGGTTGGCTAGTTATGATAAAAGGTTTGTTGAAGGTTTCTCATATATTGCATCTCCGTTGACCAAGTTGACTCAAAAGAAGGCCATGTTTGTATGATCGAATGAGTGTAAGAAGAGTTTTCACACTTTGAAAGACCAGCTTACATGAGCTCATGTTTTGACTTTACTGGATGGCTTAGATGGGTTAGTGGTGAATTGTGATACTTCTCAGATTGCATTAGATTGTGTATTTATGCAACACGGTAAGGTGATAGCTCATGGGTCAAGGCAATTGAAAGTGTATGAGCATAGTTACCGAACTCATGATCTTGAGTTACTGGCAGTGGTGTTTGCCCTGAAGATTTGGAGACACTATTTCTATAGGGTGCATATTAATGTTTTCACTGGCTATAAGAGTTTGCAATATGTGTTAACTCAAAAGGATCTTAACTTAAGACAAAGGAGATGGTTAGAACTCCTTAAGGACTATGACATGAGTGTACGATATCATCCCGACAAGCAAATGTTATAGTTAATGCTCTTAGCAGGCTATCTGTAGGAAAGTATGGCTCATGTTGATGCAAGAGATGGCAAATGATGTTCACTATTTGGCTAGATTGGGTATTAGGTGAAACGCCCTAAAATGTGCTTTAAAAATGCCCATAATCGTAATTTCCATATATCTTAAAATCAGTGTGTGATATCAAAAATCCAACTTCGTATTATCAATCAGGGGGAAAAATTGAGTGGAAAATGGGTATAACCCAAATTTTATAAGACTCGTAGCGAAAAATAAATTTTGCAAATTTTCAATTTCGAGTGTGCATTTGTGACTAGGCCGCAATGCGGACTGGGTGTGGATCAGCACAAAAACTTTCTCCGTGATGGGTCTGCATCGTGGACCAGACGTGGACTAGTATAACTTTTTCCTTACATTTTCCTATGCTCCCAAGGGCATTGGGGTCATATCCCCATCCCCACTAAAATGTGAAATCACCTATACTTAACCATTTTTCAACTCTAAAACACTCAAAACCCTCATAAAAACCTCTCCAAGACTTAACCAAATATCTCATTCAAATTTCAAGGATTTCAAGCCTAACTTTGGAACTCAAGGATTCTCTTCAAGCTCATCTTAATAAAACCCAAGTTTGAGGTATGTGGGTTTCATCCATTGGGTCCTTTCACCCATGGAGCCCAATCTTCCTTTTTATGCAAATTGCAGGTTTTCAAGTTGTATCATCTATAAATATCTTTTATTATGGATTATGAGTATAAATTATGTTGGGATTTTAAGAAATGTTAATTTATTATGCATGACTATCTATTTCAAGCTTATACCATGAATTGATTTTGTCTATTGAGACTATGCATGTTTTGAGCTATGAAACTATGATATAATATGAGTTTTGATGATCAATCTCAAGGTACCCTATGAGGCTTTTACTACATGTTGGTGTATTGATTTGCATTAAGTTTACTCTTTCTATTTCACTCTTGAATTGCATGATTTTGAACAAGTATCATGAACCCACCAAGTGTTGATAAAATGTCAAGTCAAGAATTCTCAAATTATTGATGATCTATTTCATGATTTACACGTCAAGTGACTTCATGATGATTAAGGGCTTTTAAGCATGTATTAAATTCATGAACTTATCTATGTTTTTACAAGTTAAGCCTTATTTCAAAATTTTTACCTTTTTCGAGCCATTGATGTTAGTGCAAGGGTTCATGTATTATTATTATTACTCTCATGTTTCAAGTTAGGCTCACCATTAGAGGTCAAGCATGTTTAAGAGCTACTCATGTCATGTTTCCATATTTCTTCAAGTTATTAAAGTTATGATTATTTCAAGTATTATGTGGGATTAGACTTAGCAATGATTTGAGTACTTTAGATGGGGGCTCGACCCAAGGGGTCCTTATCTAAAGTCTTCAGGCTCTAAACTATGTGCCAACATAGGATTATACTTTATCCTTTCTATACTAGTGGATTCATTTAGTACACTTTATCATGAAATCTTTTCCAAAATAGGACAAATTCCTATAAGGAGGGTTACTTTATGCGAAATGGGAAGGGTTCCCGTAAGTTAAAGTATAGTTTACCTTAGCAAATAGACCACCTCTTTACATATGAGGGGTAATCATTGGGATTCTATGTTATATCTCACTTGGACTTACTTTTGTTGGTTAGGTTCTCTTCCCACACATAATTATGTATTATGCAAGTTGTATGATCTACAAGCAGTTTTACTTCAAGCATTGATTATGCATGCCATATTGAGATTATACTTATCTATTGCCTATGATTATGCATTTTGACTGTATTGGCCTATATCTTGTTGCATTGCATCCCACATACTTAGTACATTCAAACGTACTAACACATACTTTATGCGTACATGATATTACCATGTAGGGACCGGAACACCTTTTGATCATTCTCCACGTGGCTAGTTCGGTACTTCAGAGATAAGCATTGGTGAGTCCTCAAACCTGAGGACACTATCTTCATTACTCTTGCTATTTGAGACTTCTTTTTGTGGAACACTTGTTACTATAAGGGTGAGCCTGAAAAGTGTCTTGGCCCCCGGTCCACTCCATGTTAGAGGTATTATTAGATATTATGATGTACTTATGCTATGAGCTTGAATCTGTATGCTTTTATGGATATCTAGATTTCCCTTGGTCCCGCTTTTCTTTTTATTTTATCTCTTGTTGTTGTTTACTTTATTTTCGCGACTAAAGATGTGTGATTGATATGATAAGAGGATTGTTTTGGGGTCCTTTCAGGTTCTCACTCACTGTGTCATGTCTAGGTCGTAGGCTTAGGTCATGGCATTATGTTGGCCAACTTTAATGATATGGTATTCATGTTCAATATGGGGCCGAATCTTCTATGGTTTTGATGTTAAAGCTAAGCAAGATCTAGATCCACCATTGGTTGAGTTGAAGAGATTTGTTGCCAAAAATAAACTAGAGGTTTTCTCCCAAGGGGGAGATGGTATAACTCGATACTAATATCGATTATGTGTTCTGGACGTTGATAGTCTTAGAGAGATGATCATGAGTGAAACACATAAGTCTTATTATTCCATATATCTAGGATCTACCAAAATGTATCAGGACTGAAGGAAAGTGCATTGGTGGCATGGTATGATGACAGACAATGCCAAGTTATATATGTGGGAGTTACTTAGGCTGGGTAGTATGCCTACCTTTATTATATTGGATTGTGGTACCCAATTTACTTCTCACTCTTGATCGTGGTCTTGTGTGTTGGAATTCAAGGTTAATTAGGGTGATCATCTTCCACCCATTGAGTTTGCTTACAACAATAGCTTTTATACTAGAATTTGTATGACACCATTTGGGGATTTATATAGTAGAAGGTGTAGGTCTCCGATCGGTTGGTGTAAGGGGTAGGTACCTTGCGACAAGGGTGT
>DF358028.1:51799-70285 GCA_000787875.1 Solanum virginianum
CTATCTCATGTCTTTGGTGGGTTATGATACTTAGGTGGGCATGATTATTCTTGAATGTTAATACTACTATTTCCCCAACTTAATAACAAATTTAGTATATTATTTATATTTTTATATTATATTTATTTAACTATATTATATTATATTGAAAGATGATACTTTTTCATATCGAAGACTTGTGACTTTTTCGAAAGGCTGTGACTTTATCAAGGAGTTGTGATCTTTGCGGATAGTTGTGACTTTTTTGAAGGGTTATGAATTTTTTGAAGAGTTGTGACTTTTTTGAACAATTGTGAATTTTCTGAAGGACGGTGACTTTTTTGAATGGTCTATACCCCCATCTTAAAAATTAATTTGGCATATATGTTATATTTTATATTATAGTTATTTAATTGTGTTATATTATCTTGAAATCTGATAAATTTTCACTTTGAAGGATTGCGACTTTTTCAAAAAATTTTGGCTTTTTCAGAGATTTATGGCTTTTTCGAGTGGTTGTGACACTTTCAAAGGGTTGTGACTTCTCTAAAGAGATTACTATAATACTTCCAACTTAAAAATCAATTAGTATATCTTTTATATTTTATAGTATATTTATTTAATTATACAAAATTATATTCAAAGAAGGTAGTTCTTCAGTTTGAAGGATTATTACGTTTTTTGAAAGGTTGTGACGTTTTTGAAAAATTGTGACTTTTTTGAAGAGCTGTGACTTTTTTGAATGGTTTTGAATTTTTCAAAGGATTGTGACTTTTTCGAAGGGTTGTGAATTTTTTGAAAAATTGTGACTTTTTCAATGAGTTGTGACTTTTTTGAATGGTCCCCCCAACTTGAAAATAATTATATTATATTATATTGAAACATATAGTTTTTCACTTTGAAGATTGTGACTTTTTCGAAAGGTTTGGACTTTAAAGAAGTTGTGTCTATTTAAAAAAATGACTTTTTTGAGGTGTTGTGACTTTTTCGAATAGTTGTGACTTTTCCAAAGGGGTGTGACTTTATCAAACAGTTGTGACTTCTTTGAATGGTTGTGACTTCTTCAAAAAATTATGACTTTTTTGAATAGTTGTGACTTTTTCAAAGGATTGTGACTTTTTCAAAAGATTGTGCCTTTTTGGAAGAATGTGACTTTTTTTTAAGAATTGTGACTTTTTCGAATGGTTGTGACTTTTCCAAATGGTTGTGACTTTTTTAAAGGATTGTGACTTTTTCGAAGGGTTGTGATTTTTTCAAAAAATTGTGTCTTTTTCAAAGAGTTGTGAATTTTGTGAATGGTTGTGACTTTTCCAAAGGATTATAACCTTTTGGAATGGTTGTGACTTTTTCAAGGGGATGTGACTTTTCCTAAGAGTTGTGACTTTTCTATTTTCAAGGAGTTGTGACTTTTTCAACGAGTTATGATTTTTTTAAATTTGAAAAGTTATGACTTTTTTGAAGGGTTATGACTTTTGCAAAGGATTGTGAGTTTTTTGAAGGGCTATGACTTTTTCAAAGGATTGTGAATTTTCTGAATGGTTGTGGTTTTTTTTAAATGGTTGTGGAAGGTAAAGAACCATTTAATCAGAAACGACATCTTTTGAGTTTTTTAACTTCTCCAAAGGGTTGTGACTTTTTTGAAGAGTTGTGACTTTTCCAAATGGTTGTGACTTCTTTGAAAAACTGTAACTTTTTTTGAGAGTTGTGACTGTTTTGAATGATTGTTACTTTTTCAAAGGGCTGTCACTTTTTTGAAGGGCTGTGACTTTTCGAAAGAATTGTGACTATTTCAAATAATCATGACTTTTTTAAATGGTTGTGACATTTTTGAAGAATTGGGACTTTTACAAAGGATTGTGACTTTTTTGAAAAACTATGACTTTTTCAAAGAGTTATGGCTTTTTCAAATAGTTGTGACTGTTCCAAAGGATTGTGACTTTTCCGAAGGGTTTTGACTTTTTCAAAGGATTGTGACTTTTCGAGGGGTTTTGACTTTTCTATTTTGAAGAAGTTGTGATTTTTTCGAAGAGTTATGATTCTTTCAAATTCGAAAAGTTATGATTTTTTTTCAAATTTGAATAGTTATGACTTTTTCGAAGGGTTATGGCTTTTACAAAAGGTTATGATATTTTTGAAGGGTTGTGGTGTTTTTGAAGGGTTGTGACTTTTCTAAATAGTTGTGACTTTTTTGAATGGTATATATGTACATTATATATATATATGTATATATATATATGTATGTATGTATTGATGATATCTTGGTTTATTCCAAGACGGACGTTGAACATGTTGGGAATTTGAGGATCGTGCTTCAAAGGTTCAAGGAGTTCGGTGGAGTTTGTAGGGCATGTGATGTCCGAGGAAGGCATCAAGGTAGATTTGGCAAAGGTTGAGGTTGTTAGAGGGTGGACTTAACCTACCTCAATACAAAGATTCATAGCTTTGTGGGATTGGCTGGATATTATTGGTGATTTGTGCAGGGCTTCTCTACTATAGTAGCTCTATTGACTACACTCACTCAGAACAATGTGGTATTTCATTAGTCGGTGGAGTTTGAGGAGAGATTCCAAACACTCAAGGATTTATTGACTACTCTGCCTATTTTAACCTTGCCTGAGGAGGGTTTTGATTTCACTGTGTATTGTGATGTGTTGGCCTTGGTTTAGGAGGTATGTAGATGCAGATGGGGAAGGTGATTTCCTGTGCCTCAAGAAAATTGAAGACAAATAAGAAGAGCTATCCCACCCATGATGTAGAGTTGGAAGTTGTTGCCTTTGTTTTGTAGTGGCCGATGCTTTAAGTAGAAAGACTTCTAGTATGGGGAGTCTTATGGCTATCCGAGTTAAGGAGCCACCTTTGGCTAGAGATATTCAGACATTGGCCAATGGATTGGCGATGTTATATTGATGCTGGTGTGCTTGCATTCTTAGAGGCCTAATATACTTTGATTCAGATGTTTGAGCTATAGTTTGAGGATGAGAAGTTGTGTCTCATTCGAGGATAGGTGACTAGGGTTGAGGCCAAGGAGCCCGTATATGATATTGGTGGGGTCTAGGATTAGGACCTGGATTTTTGTGCCTAAGATGGGTGACTTGATCAAGTTGATAGTTGAAGAGGCTCATTGTGCTAGATATTTCATTCACCCATGAGCAGCAAAGCTATACTATGATTTGAGTCAGCACTACTATTGGTGTAGCATGAAGAAGGAAATAACTTAGTTTGTGTCCAAGTGTTTGACCTGCCAATATGTTAAGTGTGAGCACCTAAGGCTCTGAGCGAGTTCTAGAGGATGCCTATTACTACATTTAAATAGGAATAGAAGAAAATGGATTTTGTAGTAGGTTTACCCACTATTATGGGCAATTATGACTCTATCTAGGTTATTGTGGACCATTTGACTAAATCTACTCACTTTATTCCGGTCAAGGTTGGTACGTGATGGTGAAGTTAGCTCATCTATATATTAGTTAGATTGTGAGATATCATGGAGTAACCATTTCTATATTGTCTAATGAAGGTTCTTTATTCACTTTCCACTTCTGGAAGAACCTACAACATGGGTCGGGCACTCAGTTAGACTTGAGTATCATATTTCATCCTGAAATAGATGGACAGTCTACGTGAACTATTCAAATTCTAGAGGATATGCTCTGACGATGTGTTGTTCACTCCGGTGGTTGATGGGAGCATCATTTACCCTTGGCGTAGTTTACTTATAACAACACTTTTTATTCTAGCATCCAAACGACTTCTTTTATGGCCTTGTATGGCTTGAGATGTAGATCACCAATATGTCATGAGTGGTGTATTGACACTCATTTAGGACTTAAGGTGTGCATAAAAGGTGTCCTTAATGCCTTGTTTAATGCTATAAACTAACAAAAATTGACATTTTATAGCCAAGGATATGGATAGGGAGCACTTCAAACAAAAACATGGTAGTGAGGTCACAATTTAGCAATAATTGAGGAATTAGACACTAATAATCGCAAAAGGCACTTGTTAACTCATCAAAGTGAACCTGACCTCACCAAACACCTCACAGGGCACCTGGTTCACACTGGAAAAAGGGCAAGCTTGTGGACAAAAATACGAGTCATTGAGTTTCTTGGAGAAGTCACTGTTACTCACCAAAAGAATAAAAAAAAGACCTCAGATATTGATAAAAAGGTGCAGTGAAGACACAATTTAGGATTTTGCAACCTAGTTGATGATGTCACAAATATTCGTAGAAAGTTTAGAAAAAAGGCATGCACAGTGTTAAAATGGTGATAGAAAATCTTGATTTGGCGATGTCCAAACCATGTTGGCAAGCTTGACTTTTCCGAAGGGTTTTGACTTTTTCAAAGGATTGTGACTTTTCGAGGGGTTTTGACTTTTCTATTTTGAGAGAGAAAGAGGACATGTATGTGACTTGCCAACGTTGTTGGAGAGCTTGATTAATATCATTTAAATGAAATGGTGTAGCATCTTGTACCCTTTTTAGTAGAGTATAAAATGGCTTTTGGTGGGAGTTTTGAAAGAATCATCATTTTCCTTTTGTGGGGTAGTCAACAATCTTTGGAAAAGAGGGAGGGAAAAACTGTAAAGGGAGAACACACTTTGGGGATTTTCAATAGCTCATTGTAGAGAAGAAGGTTTTTGCATTATTTTCTCTTATTTCTTCTTGATATTAGAAGATTTTCTGCTAATACAATGGAACAAAACTTATTTAGTAAATTACCCATTTTATATTCTATGATTGGCTAAAACCCAAATGTTTCTAGGGGGATAATACATATTATTATTTGTTAATTAGTTGTGGGTGTTCAATCTTACTTAATGTATTGTTGATTTCTCATTGTTTTATTATTTCACCATGTTTTCACTTATGAATTGAGGGTGCACACTTGATTCTAACTTAGGACAATCATGTATGCTTGAGAGGGTTGCATGAAGTGAGGTGAAATAATGAATAACCATTAATGTGTTGAGTTAATGAAATATCCTTAGAGATTGGGGTTTTTTTATGCAAGGGTTGATGTTTTACATTAGAAAACCATAGCCTAAAATAAGAAAATTTTCATGGAATGTTGATGTTGAGTTTTAGAGAACCTTAATCAAACCTTAGACCCACCTACCCTACCCATGTATGTTCTATAATGTTTTACAAATTTAAACACCCATGCCAGTTACTACTAATCTATCTATTTATCTTCCCTAGAAGCTATTTATACTGTCTTGATTTTTGTTTCTAAATTCTTAGGTTAATGATAGTCTTCCTTCAACAATACCTTCAGGTCTGTATTTAGATATATATTGCTTCTAAAGAACAACGATAAAGAAGGGCATCAGTTTACTTCCTTGTCTGAATTCTAACCTAAACATCTCACTTAGGTACGATCCCAACTCCAAGTTGAATATACTTTTGATGACTGCCAACATTGAACTTGTGAAAAATTTGTTGATGCGTGAGATCAAAATGGCATCGCTTCCCAAGAGATATCATTAGAATTCTCTAAAGAATTCTCTAAAGAAGTCTTTCGGTGAACTAGTTTTTGGTAGTGAATACTCTTGTTTCATTCTTTTATTTGTTTGGACTTTCTTGGTTAGGTGACATGATGAGTTCTATTAATGGAGACATTGACTCTAATATGGGGCAACAAAATTATATTTTTGATGGTGCTACTAGTCAGCATGAAGTGAAACGCAAGACATTTCGAAGCATGAGTGTTATTCAATTGCCTCCAAATGTTAGCGATGTGATATTTTACGTGAAGGGTGCTATGTTGCAATTATTGCACATCAAAGGGGTTTATGGTAGTCACCTGGATGAGGATCCTCATAATCATATTAGAAACTTCTTAGATGTGTATAACTCACTCACATTAAAGGATGTTTCTCAACAGTCAATTCCACTTCATTTATTCCCTTTCCGTCTTAGAGGGGATGCTTCTAAATGGCTGATTGAAGTATTTCCCTGATCCATCATATTTCGGAAGGATTCTTGTGGAGGTTTAATGGAAAGATTTTTCCCTCCTTCTCGGATGCTAAAACTATGAGATAATGTCCAAACAATCAAAAGAGTAGATAGTGAGCCCATCCATGAAACTTGGATGCAGTTTAGAAAGTTCTGTTGTAATGTCCTACTCATAGAGTGCCAAACTGCTTGCTCTTATAATTCTTTTATAGAAGTCTTGATGTTGTGAACAAGATGGTGGTTGATAATTTAGTTAGAGATGGCTTGATGAAGCAATCATTTGGAAGAGCCATTGAATTGTTAGATGAAATGATGTAATACACAAGGCATGATATACTCAAGAGGATTCAGCGATCCTATTTATTTTGATATTAGCCAAAGAAAAACTGGAGAATAATAAGGAGAGGAATGCAAATATGCCCAAAGTAATGACAGAACATGAAGTATTGACGAACATGCTATGAGCACTACTTAACCAATTGGTGCAATTGGAATCAATGAAGATTATCCTCATGGTGACGTTATATGTGATGTCAACCATGATAGGGAAGCCAAGTGGATGTCATCTCAAATTGGGGGTTTCTACCTGAGTTATTATAGACCAGTTGGGAATCAAGGTTGGGAACTTAAACTTACATTGGCATAATCAAGATAGTAGTTAGAGATATTATAATGCTTAGAGAAATCAAAACTTGCCTTATAAAGATTTTAGATATTCTCCTCAGTATGAACATCCAAGTCATAATGGTTCCATAAATAATCCTATGAGCCCCAAAATCAATGACATCCATATACAAATTCTGAATAAAGTTGAAGGGTCAGATCAAATACTAAAGGCGATGTAAATGGATTTCTCTTTGCCAAATCAAATGGTTTCCTCCCACTATATGGCGATCAATCCCTTCAGGAAAAAATAAGCAAGATTACCATGCAATTTTATTCAAAGAGGGAAAGCTTTCTATGTCTTGAAATCACCACACAAGGTGGTAAAATGGTGGGATGTGATATACAATCTATTGAGGTAGCAAGCACTAGAAAGAGAAAATGAGTAACTGTCCAAGATGATGAGCAATCAGAGGAAGTGATCACTGGTTCACCTAGTGAACTATTTGAGACACCAAGCCAAAAGGCTAGTGACAAGGTGAACAAATCATCTGAGGAGTTTATTTCTCCTCCACAACCTAAACCACAACCCGTGGTCAAACCTTGTTCCCTTAAAGACTCAAAAAGAAAAAAGAGCATGTCAAATTCTAAAGTTCCTTTTAGCTTTCCAGACACTCTCTATCAATATTACTTTGATTGAAGCATTGTTAGAAATGCCCAGGCATTCAAAATTAGTAAGGGAGTTGATCACCAAGAAGGGAGGTTTAGATATCAATATGGTTGGAGTTTCTATAGCTACAGTCTATTATGACCAACATTATGATGGTACGAAAAGATGATCCCAGAGCCTGCACTTTCCCATATACCATTGGGATGTTTCAATTTGCAAAGGCCCTTTGTGATTTGGGTGCTAGTATGAACCTCATACCATTCACTATTTATAAGGGCCTTCATTTGGGTTAAGCTTCACCGACAACCATGTGTCTCTTCGTGGCTAATCGTATAATGAAACCTCCACCACGTATTCTTTAAGATGTTTTGATAAGGGTGGAGAAGTTTATATTTCTAGTGGACTTTGTCATTTTAGATTCTGAGATTGATGTGGATGTGCCAATTGTACTTTGTAGGATATTTTTAGATACAAGTAGGGCATTGGTTCATGTAGAAAGTGGTGACTTAAAATATAGAGTAAATGATTAAGAGATTTTATTCAATGTATGCAAAGCAATGAAATAGCACAATGACCTCGAAGTGTTTTTAGTTGTTGATATTATTGATGATGCGATGGAGAGTGTATGCAATCTAACTAGCATAAAAGAGGAATATTTTGCTACAGTGCTATTGAACTACGATGAGGCTGATATTGATGACCATGATGAAGTTATTGCTGCTTTGATGAAGATAGGTTTTTTTCCAAGAGCTCTAGCCAAGTATGACATCAATTTGAAAAACTAAGAAACTCCACCTGCAAAGTCATCCATAGATGCACCCCCTAATCTTAAATTAATGGAACTTCTCTCTTATCTCATGTATGTATTGTTGGGGAATAATCATACTTTGTTGGTTATTGTTATCATTGACTTGTTGGAATGGAAAATTGATGCTCTGGTAAGTGTGCTAAAAATATTTATAAAATCCATTGGTCGGACTATTTTCGATATTGTAGGTATCACTCTGGAAATTTATACTTACAAAATAAAATGAGTGAAGGATTGCAAACCGGGTGTAAAGCATTAGAGGACACTCAACCCTCCTATGCAAGAGGTTGTCAAGAAGGAAATTATTAAATGGCAATATGCTAGGGAGATCTATCCTGTTGCAGATAGTAATTCGGTTAGCCCAATGAAATGTGTACCCAAAAAAGGGGCATGACAGTTGTTCCAAATGAAAAACGTTAAATAGTATCTATAAGGTTCCTCACGGGGTGGAGAATTTTTATAGATTATCGGAAGCTGAATTCCTCTACAGAGAAAGACCATTTTCCCTTGCCTTTCAAGGGTCAAATGTTAGATTTTTTGGTGGGAGGAGGGTAGCATTGTTTTTTTGATGGATACTTTAGCTACAGCCGAATTTGAATTGCTTTTAAGACTAAGAAAAGAAAACATATACTTGTTCATATAGAACATTTTCCTTTCAGCTAATTCCTTTTGGACTATGTAATGCACCAGCCACGTTTTAAAGATGTACGTTATCTATATTTATGGACATGGTAAATGATGCAATGAAGGTGTTCATGCTGGTGAGTCTTTTGACTTGTGTCTTGCTAATTTTAGTAAGGTCTTGCACTGGTACATATGTGGAAATCAACCTGGTTTTGAATTGAGAAAAATGTCATTTCATAGTATAAGAGGGCATTGTCTTATGCCATAAGATCTCTCGGTTGGTCATTCAAGTAGATCGAGCTAAAGTCACATGAATTAACCCCCCCACCCTAATTTCTATAAAACGGGTAAGAAGTTTCTTGGAGCAATGGGTTTTTATGGCCATTTATAAAGGACTTCTTAAACATCGTCCACCAACTATGCAAAGTAGTTGAGAAGGATGCTATCTTTAAATTTGTTAATTCTTGTTTAGTGGCCTTCACTTTCTTAAAAGAAAAACTTACTCAACACTTATTATATTGGCCCCTGATTGGGAGTCACCATTTGAGCTTATGTGTGATGCAAGCGTCGTCGATTTAGATGTGCTGTTGGGATAATCAAAGGACAAGATCTTTCACCCTGTCTATTATGCCAGCAAAACATCGAGTATTTCCCAAAAGAATAATGTTGTTCCTAAACAAGAATCATTAGTGATTGTATATGCTTTTGAGAAATTAGGGCTTCTCTTTTGGGCACGAAAGTAATTGTACACACTGATCACATTGCAGGAGTTTGATTTTAAAGTACTAGATCAAAAGGGCTATGAAAATCAAGTGGCTGACCACTTGTCCCTTCTTGATCAACATAGCTCTTGTAATGAGGATATGGATATTCTTTATGCTTTTCCGGATGAGGTTGTTGTGATGGCGACAACAAGTTTACCTTGGTATGCTAATTTTGCCTATTATGTTTTGTGTGGGATTGTTCCTGAGGGGTTGAAGTCTTACCAAAGAAAGAACGTCTTAGTCGATGCAAAGAAGTACTTTTGGGATGAACCCTATTTGTTTAGGGAATTGAAATGCCCCACATGTACTTCGAAATGGGCCATAATCATAACTTCTATATATCTTAAATTTGTGTGTGATTTCAAAAAAATCTAACTTCATATTATCGATCAGAGGGCAAAATTGAGTGGTAAATAGGTATAACCTAGATTTTAGAAGACCCGTAGAGAAAAATAATTTTTGCTAATTTTTTATTTCCAGTGGCCGTCCGTGCCTAGGATGCGACGCGCCTGGGGCGTGCCACTGTGTAATTCCAAGTGGTTCACGTCTGGTCCGTAACACGCCAATGACACGAACTAGTGCAATATTTTGCTTACTTTATCAATTCTAACCAAGGGCATTAGGATCATAGCCTAATGCTCACTTAAACGTGAAATCACCTAAAGCCATTTTCAACTCTATAACTCACAAAACCCTCTCTCAAACCACTCTAAGACTCTGTCAATTCTCTCATTCAAATTTAAGGATTTCAACTCAATTTTGGGACTCAAGGATTCAATCCAATCTTCAAGTTTCCTTCAAGCTCATTCAAGAAAACTGAAGTCTAAGGTTTATGGGTTTCATCCATTGGGTCCTTTCACCCATGGAGCCTAATCTCCCTTTATATGGAAATTGGATGATTTTAAGTCATATTACTTATGGGTATCTCTTATTATAAAATATGACCATGAATTATGTTGATTATGAATGAATATCTATTTTAAACTTATACTATAAGTTGATCTTTGTCTATCGAGACTATGCATGTTTTGAGCTATGAAACTCTGAACTATTATGAGCTTTTGTGATGGGTTTCAAGGTACCCTAAATGAGGGTTTTAATGGATGTTGGTGGGTTGATTTGCATTAAGATTACTCATGTTATTTCACTCTTGAATTGCATGATTTTGAACAAGTATCATGAACCCACCATTTTATTATATACTCTCATGTGCAAGTTAGAGTCACTACTAGAGGTCAAGCTAGTTCATGAGCTACTCAAGTCATGTTATCTTGTCTCTTACAAGTTATTAATATTATTACTAAAGTATGATTATACTTGACTTAGCACCGATTGAGACTTTAGGTGGGGGCTCGACCCAAGGGGTCCTTTTATAAAGTCTTATTCTCTAAACTATGTGCTACCATCAAATTATACATGATCTCTCTTATGTCTTTGTAGTGGATCAATCTAGTTATACCATACCTTGTCGAGGGGGTGACATGCCTCGATCACCTTAACGAGGGGGTGACATGTCTTGATTATTCCATGTATGGCTGCCATGTCAAGTAGACCACACCTAGTCGAAGGGGTGATATGCCTCAATCACCTTCTCAAGGAGGTGACATGCCTTGATCACCTTGCCAAGGGGTGTACATGTCTTGGATTCCAAGTAGTACCTCGCTTGGTCTATGTCGGTTAAGGTCTCTTCCGATACATATAATATGTATATGTAACTTAAATGTTTTACAAGTATGTTTTAATTCAAGCATTGATCATGCATGCCATGTTGAGATTATGTATATCATTTGCTTATGATTATGCATCTCGAATAGATTGGCTTATGTCTTTGTTGCATTGCATCCCGCATACTTAGTACATTCAAATATGCTAGCGCATCTTTATGCCTTCATGATACTTAGTACATTCAAACATACTAGCGCATCTTTATGCCCGCATATGCGGGATGCAATGCAACAAAGACATAAGCCAATATATTTGAGATGCATAATCATAAGCAATGGATATATATATTCTTAACATGGCATGCATGATCAATGCTTGAATTGAAATATGCTTGTAAAATATTTAAGTTGCATAATACATATTACATATGTGGGAAGAGACCTTAACCGACATAGACTAAGCGAGCTACTATTTGGAATCCAAGGCATGTCACCCCCTTGGCAAGGTGATCGTGGAATGTCACCCCCTTGATAAGGTGATCGAGGCATGTCACGCCTTAGACAAGGTGTGGCCTTCTTGCCATGGTAGCCACACAATGAATAATTTGAGGCATGTCACCCCCTCGTCAAGGTGATCGAGGCATGTCACTCCCTCGACAAGGTGTGGTATAACTAGATGGATCCACTAGAAAGCCATAAGAGAGATCATGTACAATCCTATGGTGGCATATAGTTTAGACACTTAAACTTCATAAAAGGACCCCTTGAGCTGAGCCCCTATATGAAGCCGCAATCGGTGCTAAGTCAAATCTCATGAAATACTTGGAATAATCATACTTTTGTCATAACAAGAATAACTTGTAAGAGACATGATAACATAACTTGAGTAGCTCATAAAAATGCTTGACCTCTAGTAGTGACTCTAACTTGCACATGAGCCTAGATAACAAACCTATATGATCCTTTGCTTTAAAATGAATGGCATATAAGAGATAAAAATCTTGAAATAGGGCTTAACTTGATAAATGCAACATCATAGATACTTTTCATGAATTCAATACATGCTTGAAAGCCCTTAATCATCATAAAGTCACTTGACTTGTAAATTATATAATAGATCATCAATAACTTGAGAATTCTTGTTATCCAATTTATCAAACAAATGGTGGGTTCCTGATACTTATTCAAAATCATGTAATTAAAGAGTGAAGTAAGATGAGCAAACTTAATGCAAATCAACCCACCAGCATGTAATAAAACCTTCACGTAGGGTACCTTGAAATACATCACAAAAACTCATAATAGTTCATAGTTTCATAGCTTAAAACATGCATAGTCGCAATAGATAAAGATAAACTCATAGTATAAGTTTAAAATAGATATTCATGCATAATCAACAATATTTGATAAAACCCCAACATAATTCATGTTCATATTTCAAAATAAGAGATACCCATAAGTAATACCATTTAAAATCATCCAATTTTCATATAAAGGAAGATTGGGCTCCATGGGTGAAAGGACCCAATGGATAAAACCCACATACCTTAGACTTGGGTTTTCTTGAGATGAGGTTGAATGAAACTTGAAGCTTGAATTTAATCCTTGAGTCCAAAAATAAAGTTGAAATCCTTAGATTTGAATAAGAGAATTGATAGTCTTAGAGAGGTTTGAGAGAGGGTTTCTTGAGTTATAGAGTTGAAAAATGACTAAGTATGGGTGATTTCATGTTTAAGTGGGCATGGGTCTATAAGCCCAATGCCTTTGGCCGGAATATAAAAAATGAGAAAAATATTGCACTAGTTCGCACTCCTGGTGTGTCCTGGACTAGATGCAGACTTTGAATTACACAGTGGCACTCCCTAGGTGTGCCACGCCCTGGGCGTGGATAGCCACTGCAAATCAAAATTAGCAAAAAATATTTTTTATTATAGGTCTTCTAAAATCTGGGTTATACCCATTTTTCACTAAATTTTGCCCCCTCAACAAGAATATAAAGTTTGATATTTTTTAAATCACGCACGTATTTTGAGATATATGAAAATTACGATTATGGGGCATTCTGAAGCACATGTGGGGCATTTCAATATCTCCCCCTTGGGAACATTCATCCCCGAATATCAAAGAAACATACGTCAAAGATGTAATTATGAAGATTTCAGCCAGACATGAATGCAACAAATGCATTTAATCATCATTTTCAAAAATCTCAACGTGAATGTCAAAAATCACCATAAACTTGTTATAATAAACATGAATACATGCAAAATGACATGAGGGCTGAAACTCAAAACTTGAAATCATATAGGGGACTTAAATTATTACCTTCAGCTTGAGTAGAGTGGAAAAGATATGGGTATCGCTTTTTCATGTCCTCCTTGGCTTCCCATGTGGCACTTTCAACTTGTTGATTCCTCCAAAGGATCTTGACAGATGCTAGATCTTTGTTTCTCAATCTCTTCACTTGTTTATCTAAAATCTCCACTGGGACCTCTTCATAGGTCAAATTATCCTCTACAACACCCACAACTTCTAAGGGCACTATAGCACTCGGGTCACCCACACACTTTCTTAACATAAATACATGGAAGACTAAATGAACCATATTCATCTGTATAGGCAGTTCCAACTCATATACAACTTTACTAACTCTCCTCAAAACCCTATAAAGACCCACAAATCTTGGGCTCTATTTTCCTTTCTTGCGAAATCGGACCACACCCTTCATGGGTGAGATTTTCAAGTAAACCCGATAACCAACCTTAAACTCAAGATCTTTTTTCCTCACATTAGAGTAGGACTTTTGTCCAATTTGGGCTATTTTCAATCTCTCCCTTATCAACCTCACCTTCTCCAAGGCTTCCATAACCAAATTCGAACTTAGAAAAGCCATCTTTCCCACATCAAACCACCACATTGGGGATTTACAATGCCTACCATATAAAGCTTCAAAGGGATCCCTACTAATGCTTGAGTGGCAACTATTATTGTAAGGAATCTCGATAAGTGGAAGATGCTCATCCAAACTACCCTTAAACTCCAAAACATAAGTTGTAAGCATATCTTCAAGAGTTTGGATAATCCTCTTGGCTTGACCATCCGTTTGAAAATGAAAACCCGTGTTATGATTAACCTTGGTACCAAGGCATCTTTGGAAAGATCTCCAAAAGTATGATGTGAATTGAGCACCACAATCCGAAATGATAGATAAAGGCACACCATGTAATCTAACCAACTCATGTATATACAACTTGGCATAATATTTGGCACCATAAGTGGTTTTGACCAGTAGAAAGTAAGCGAACTTTGTCATTCAATCCACAACAACCCAAATAGAGTCAAAGAGTTGATCTCTTTCCACTTCCAAGTAGTAATTTTGATATCTTCGTCTAGGCGACTCGGCCTTTGATGTTCATAATTTACTTGTTGGCAATTGTGACATCCTGATATGAACTTGGCAATATCTCTCTTCATACCACCCCACCAATACTCCTCCCTCAAGTCTCTATACATCTGTAATGACTCCAAAAAGTGTTTGAAAATGTGCCTCGAAAGTGCCCAGAATCATAATTTCCATATATCTTAAAATTTGTGCATGATATCGAAAATCTGACTTTATATTCTTGTTTTGGGGGTCATTTTGAGTGGGAAATGGGTCTTACCCCGATTTAAAAGCTAATGATTAGCAATTTTGATTTTTCAAATGATAATTTCTAGAGAGCTTTTCGTGCACCTGGCGCGACGTGCCAAGGGCGTGCAGATGAAAAAAATCAATTTTTGCATCTTGTCCATGATGCAGACATGTACATTTCTATCCAGTTATTTTTTGTGCGATCCAAGACTTTTATGTCTTGGTCCTAAGTGTTCCCAAATATGAAAATATTTATACTTAGCCATTTTCCACCCTCATATCATTATAAACATTCTCCAATACTCATTAAAACACTTAGCCAATATTTCACTCCTAAACTCAAGTCTCAAAACCCTCTCCAGATCCAGTGGCACTCCCTAGGTGTGCCACGCCCTGGGCGTGGATAGCCACTGCAAATCAAAATTAGCAAAAAATATTTTTTCATGATCTCTCTTATGTCTTTGTAGTCAAGTCTCCATCTCTAATCTTCATCAAAATTATTTCCAAAGCTAAGGTATGTGGGTTTCTTTCATGGGTTCCTTTCACTCACAATATCTAAGCGCTTTTACTCAAAATTGCATAATTGAAAGTTGTTTTATTCATGGGTCATATCAGTTATGAAAATCACTGCACATTATGTTGGGTTTATGAAATTGTGACTATTTTACTATGTTTGGAGCTATATATCTAAGGTCTATTGTGAGAATCGATGAAGGGTCTTGATATTTATTGTTTGAGGGTGTTACGAAGTATCTATTGATGGCTTTACACTAATTTTTCTAGCATGATTTCACTCTTAAATTACATGATTTTACACTAGCATTACACATCCTTTAAGTGTTCAATAAAATATCCGGTTGTGATTCTTGAGGAATTGGGGGGGTGTATATATATATATATGATATAATCTCTATATAATGTTGGGGATGACCAAGCCGAGCTCAGGGGGTTGTATGCTCGGGTAACCTATCGAGGGGTTGGTACCTTGGTCACCTAGATGGGGAGGTGGTAGGCCTAGGTAACCTTGTTGGAGGGTAGTAATGATCAACCTTGATGGGGAGTTTGTACTCTATCAACCTTGATAGGGGTTTAGTACTCTGTCAACCTCGGTAGGGGGTTTGTACTCCATCAACCACATGAAGTGGTTAGTACCTCATGCGCCTATCTAAGGGGGTGGTAGGACTTGTTTTGCACTATAATGGTCACTCCTTACACTTATATTATGAACTATATATGCATGGTTTTACTTCAAGTGTCATTCATGTATGTCATATTGTTAGTATGCTATTCATTGCTTATGATTATGCATTTCGCCTATGATGTCTACCTCTTGTTGCATTGCCTCCTATATACTTAGTACATTCAAATATACTAATCTATAATCTATGCCTACATGATATCACCATATAGGAACCAGTGTACTACCTGATCATCCTCCTCCACGTGGCTAGTATGACTTCTATCAAGCCTGTTGGTGAGTCCTCCATTCTGGGGATATTACTTATGATCTCTTGCTATGTATTAAGACTTTCTCTCTTGACTTTTGTATTGACTATGAGGGTGAGCACAATTGCTTTGTCTTGGCCCCCACTCTTATCTATGTAGTAGAGATGTTGTAGGTCATGATATGTATCTATTCTATGAGTTTGACTCTATTGACTCTTGAAGTTTTTGATATGGAAGTTACTTTAGTCCCTATTTCCCTTGTTTACATTTATCTCATATTGTCATTCAAATTACTTCCGTGACCAAGGATCTGTAGTGATATGCTATGAGGCTTGTTTATGGTTACTTTGGGTTCCCAATTCGCCGGTCACATCTAGGTGCATCGCGCCAAGGGCCTACCCCCCAACAAGGTTGATGGAGTACAAACCCCCTAACTAAGTTAAAGGAGTACAAACCCCCCAGCAAGGTTGATGGGTACCGACCCAAACAAGGTTACCCCGGCCTACCACCCTCTGAGCTAGGTGATCGAGGTGCCAACCCCTCAATAGGTTACCCGAGCCTGAGCTTGGCTTGGTCATCCCCAATATTATAGAGATAATATTATATATATATATATATATATATAGACACACACACACATATTTCTTCCACCTTCATATAGTCATCATATACATGCATCAATTTTATAATCATTTCATCATTATATAACCATCACATAATCATTCAACTCATAAGACATGCATTGGACCTCAATTCCTCAAGAATCCATAACCGAACATTTTATCAAACACTTAGAGGGTATGTAGTGCTAGTGTAAAACCATGCAATTCAAGAGTGAAATCATGTTAAAAAATTCAATGTAAAACCTTCAATAGATACTTAGTAACACCCTCAAGCAATATACATCAAAACCCTTCATCAAATATTACAATAGATCTTAGATTCATAGCTTAAAACATGGTAGAACAGTCACAATTTCATGAAGCCCAACATAGTGTGCTGTGATTTTCATAATAAATAAGACCCATTAGTAAGTCATCTTCAAATCATGCAAATTAGGGTAAAAGGAAGCTTGGGCATCATGGGTGAAAGGAACTCATGAAAAAGACCCACATACCTTAGCTTTGTAGATGAACTTGATGAAGATTGGAGATGGCGACTTGAAGCTTGAGAGGAAATCCTTAGATCCGGAGAGGGTTTTGAGACTTGAATTTAGGAGTAAAATATTTGGCTAAGTGTTTGAATGAGTAGTGAGAAATGTTTTGGATGATATGAGGTTGAAAAATGGCTAAATATATGTATTCTCATGTTTGGGAACACTTAGACCCAAGGCTTGAAAGTCTTGGACCGAAGTCAAAACTGGGTCAAAATCAACACTAGTGCATGCCGTTGGTGCGTCACGCCAAGGGCGCGAAATGCTCACTAGAAATCGTCACTTAGAAAAATAAAAAATTGCTAATCGTTTGCTCTTAAATTGGTGTTAGACCCATTTACCGCTCTTTAGGGTCAAAATGACCCTCTGAACAAGAATATGAAGTTTGAATTTTGATATCACCCATGGATTTTGAGATATATAGAAATTACAAATATGGACACTTCTAAGGCACATTTACGGGCACTCTTTGGGGTCGTTTCAATATCTCCCCTTTTGGATCATTCATCCCCAAATGTCAAACAAACGTATATGAGAGACATAAACATAACAATTTCAGCCCACATAAGGATGCAACAATGTACTTAAACATCATTTCAAAATCTCATCATAAGTGTAAAATCATCATAAACTAAATAGGTTAGAATATCTTCAAAAACACCCAAACATCAAGAGGTACAATAGCATTGGATCACCCACACATTTTCTCAACATGGACACATGGAACACCGGATGAACCAAATCTATCTCACTAGGTAATTCCAACTCATAAGCTAGGTTGCCAATTCTCCTCATTACCCTATAATGACCCACATATCTTGGACACAATTGCCATTATTACCAAAATGGACCACACCCTTAATGGGTGACACCTTCAAGTACACCCAAAAACCAACTTTGAATTCAAGGTCTCTTCTTCTCTCATCGGCATAGGATTTTTGACCACTTTGGGTCTTCTTCTACCTTTCCCTAATTGTCCTAACCTTCTCAAGAGCCTCCATAACCAGATCTGGCCCTAACAAAGCTACATCACCGACCTCAAACCACCCAACCAATGATCTACGATGCCTACCATAGAGGGCCTAAAAAGGAGCTATACCGATGCTAGAATGATAGCTATTGTTGTAGGCAAACTCAATCAATGGAAGATGATCATCCCAACTACCCTTAAGCTCCAACACATAT
>DF358028.1:70587-96980 GCA_000787875.1 Solanum virginianum
GTGATATGATCAACAAATGAATCCCATGCAACCTTACAATGTCATGAATGTACAACCTTGCATAATCTTCAGTGCCATATATGGTCTTAACCGGTAGAAAGTGAGCCGATTTTGTCATCCTACCAACCACAAGCCAAATGGAATCAAAACCTTTTCTATTCTTGGGCAACCCAACCACAAAGTCCATATTTATGTCTTCCCATTTCCAAGTAGGAACCTCAATGTCTTGGGTTAGGCCACTAAGCCTTTGATGTTCGGCTTCGACTTATTGACAACTATGACAACCGAAAATAAATTTGGCAAACTAATACACATCCCTCAAATCTCTATAAATTTTGGTGGAATCGAGATGGATAGAATAAGAAGAGTTATAGGCCTCATCAAGGATTTTCTCCCTCAAACCATCAACACAAGGCACACACAACCTACCTTGGTACCTAAGACACCATCTCCCCCTTGGGAGAAAACCTCCACCTTGCCCTCTTTTACCAAGGGCTTCAATTCTAACAAGGAGGAATTAAGATCTTGTTTTGCTATCACCTCATCAACCAAGGAAGACCTATAACCATCAACAACAACAATACCCCATTACCAACCTCTTCCAACATAACTCCCAAACTAGCCAATTGATGCACTTCCCTAGTCATCTCCTCATCACCACCATTAACATGAGCTATGCTACCTATAGATACCCTACTCAACGTATCTGCCACCATATTTGCCTTACTAGGATGAAATGCACACTCATATCATAGTCCTTAAGAAGTTCTAATCATATCCTTTGCCTCAAGTTGAGATCTTTTGGAGTAAAGACATATTGGAGGCTCTTATGATCGGTGAACACATCAACATACACCCCATACAAGTAATGACGCCAAATCTTTAAAGCAAACACCACGGCGGCTAATTCAAGATCATAAGTAGGATAGTTATTTTCATGATATTTGAGTTGTCTAGAAGCATAGGCTATGACCTTACCATTTTGCATCAACAAAAAACCCAAACCAACCTGAGAAGCATCACAATACATAATAAATCCCTCAAGCCCATCAGGTAGTGACAATGTAGGAGTGAACACAAGCTTATCTTTTAATGTTTGAAAACTCCTTTCACACTCATCGATCCACACAAACTTAGCCTTCTTTTGAGTAAATTTTGTCATGGGAGAAGCAATGGAAGAGAACCCATTCACAAATCTACAATAATAGCCTGCTAAACCCAAGAAGCTTCTAATGTTTGATGCGATCAATGGTCTAGGCCAATTTCTAATCACATCAATCTTTTTAGCATCCACCTTAATACCATGTCCTAGGAAGGCAACCTCCCTCAATAAAAATTCACACTTTTCATATTCAGCATATAATTTCTCCTCCCTCAATCATTGCAACACAACCCTCAAATGAGCCCTATGCTCCCCCTCACGACAACAATAGATAAAAATATTATCAATGAAGACCACAACAAAAGAATCAAGGTAGGGTTTAAAGACCCTATTCATTAGGTCTATAAAGATGACCAGAGACATCACCACAAATTCATAATGCCCATACCTAGTCCGGAAGATCGTCTTGGGAATATCACACTCCCTTACTTTCACTTGATGATACCTAGACTGAAGATCAATCTTAGAGTAGTGGCTAGCCCCTTGAAATTAGTCAAACAAATCATCAATTCTTGAAAGAGGATAACTATTCTTGATGATGACCCTATTGAGTTGCCGATAGTCAATAAATATTCTAGGAGACCCATCTTTCTTTTTCACAAACCACACTGGTATACCCTAAGGTGATTGGCTAGGTCTAATAAAACCTTTCTCCAATAAGTTTCTCAATCCTCAACTCCTTTAACTCTGTCGGGGCCATACAGTAAGGTGGAGAAGAAATGGGTTGAGTATCGGGGAGGAGATCTATACCAAAACCTATTTCCCTTTTTGGAGGAACACCACGAAGGTCATTTGGAAAGAAATCAAGAAACTTACTTACAACTGGGATTAAATCTATGGGAGGGACTTTGGACTCCACATCCCTAACCCTCATAGGAGGGTAAAGACACCCCTTAGAGATCAACTTATGCGCTTTAATGCAAGATATTAATCTACCCCTGACCACCACATTTTGACTCTCCCACTCAAGGACGGGTTCATTTGGAAATGGAAATTTGACCCTGCGGTTTCTACAATCAATAGAAGCATAGTATGCACGCAACCAATTCATCCCAAGAATAATATCAAAATCAACCATGTCTAACTCAACAAGATCACAAGGCAATATCTTATGTAAGATGCAAATAGGACAACTTCTATAAACTTTTTTGGAAACAATAGATGCACTGTAACGACCCCAAAAAATGTCCAAAAATGTGCATCGAAAGTACCTAAAATTGTGATTTTCATATATCTAAAAATCTATTTGTTATTTTTAAAATCCGAGTTCATATTCTTGTTTAGGGGGTCAAATTTTATGGGAAATAGGTCTAACACAAATTTTAGAGCAACCGTATTGAAATCCGAAAATCACAAAGAATGCGATTTAGGAGGATCAACTTTGAAGAGACGTATCTCTTAGCATACAAAGAATTGGGTAGCCCACGACCTACTAAACTAAATCCCTTTGCATTATATTTCTAATCCACTTGGTTACACCTCATTCTGAGTTCGGGTTAAGGATTTGTGCCTATTTTTGTGGAACTCGTTTGTGTAGAAAATGCAGATTCCAGTGAGATTTTCACGTCACCTCTGCGATGCGCCCCTGTTGTGTTTGGGGTCTGTTTTAATTTTTTTTGTCCACGACTTATAATTCTTGGGTCTAAGGTTTCCCACACTTGAAAATACATATACTTAGCCTTATTTTACCCTCATATCATCCCTAACATTCCCAATATCCTCTCAAACACTTGGACTCATATTTCACCCTAAATTCAAATCCCAAAACTCAAGACCAATCTTAAGGATTTCATCAAGGATTTCATTCAAACTTCAAGTCTCTATCTTTAAACTCTTTCAAGGTTCTCCAAAGCTAAGGTATGTGGTGTTGAACCATTAGGTCTTTTCATCCATGGTGCCTAAGCCTCTTTTTTACTAATATTGCATGATTTAAAGTTGATTTTACATGTGGGTCTTGTATATTGAGAAATTTACTGCACAGTGATTTTAGTTCATGAAAGTATGGTTGTTTTAGCATGTTTTGAGCTTTAAATCTTATATCTAATGTTGGATTTGATTAGAGGTCTTGATGTAAATGTCTTTGGGTATTGAAAGGTGTCGATTAATGGTTTTACTACTTCTTGCATGATTTTATCTCTAAATTGCATGGTTTTTTACCCCCATTTCACATCCCCTAACTATTTGATAAAATGTCCGGCTAGGATTTCTTGGGGAATTGAAGGTCCAATGCATGTCTTATAAGTTAAATGGTGTTATGATGATTATATGATAATGAAATAATGATGGTATGATGATGAGATAATTGTACGCATATGATGTATAATGAGGAGAGGAAGTGTAGGCATATGATGACCTTGTGATGATGATAGGGATGTCTATATGAGTTATTTCCATGGAGAAGTACCTATGGTGTTGCATGTTTTTGTTAGGTTCTTATGTTTGTTATGTTCTTGGGAAAAATAGTAGTTCTGCCTTGATGATTTGAATGTGACGGCTTGATGAGATAATTCTATGATTCCTACCGAAAAGGCCATGTCATAAGGTAGAGTGTTTAATGATTTCCACCAAAAAATTACATCGTAAGGTACGGACACCCTACCAAAAAGACCATGCCATAAGGTAGAATAGTTAATTGTGCCTACCGAAAAGATTATATCATAAGGTATGGACATCCCACCAAAAAGGCCATGCCATAAGATAGAAAGACTAAAAGCTTCCACCAAAAAGATCATATCGTAAGGTGTGGACATTCTATTGAAAAGGTCATGCCATAAAATAGAATGAACCATGGTTCCTACCCAGAAGATTATATTGTAAGGTAGGGGACATCTTATACTACTTACCAAAAAGACTATGTCGTACGATAGGGGTATTGATAACACTCTCTAAAAAGGTTATACCGTAAGGTGAATGGAGCTCATTTGGCCCATTTCATGAAGGTTGGTACAAAGGGATTTGAGTATGTTTCTCATATTAAGTTTATATGCCTTGTTCATGATTTACTAGTATGTTTTACCTATCATTTGCTTACATTTATGCATTTCGATTATGTGGCCTATCTCTTGCTAGTACTGCATCACACATAGTACATTCAAATGTACTAACACATACTGTATGCCTGCATGATGTCACCATCTAGGAACCAGAGCGCCACTTGAGCATCCTCCTCCATGTGGCTAGTACGACTTCACTCAAGGTTATTGGTAAGTCCTCTATTTCAGGGTCCTTGGTCTATGATTCTCTTATTATGTAATGAGACAATCTTATTTATTTTCTATTTTGGCTATGAGGGTGAGCCCGGTTACTTTGTCTTGGCCCCCGCTATTATCTTTATATAGTAGAGGTGTTGTTTGACATATGGTGTACTATGTTATAAGCCTTGACTCTATTGACTCTTATTGCGTATGATATGAAAGGTGTTCCCTTAGTCCCAATTTCCCCTTGTTTATGCTTATCTTTCATTGTCATTTTAATTGTTTCCGTGACCAAGGATGTGTAATGATATGCTATGAGGCTTGTTTGGGGTTCCTTCAGGTACCCCATTCACCAGACACGTCTAGGCCCTAGGCTTGGGTCGTGACATGCACCAATAAGAGTAGACACCTCATATGACATAAGCAAAAATTTGGGGTCAACATGGAATATTTTAGCAACAAAAGGGGTAACAAAGGAAAGAGTGGCACCCGGATCAATCAATGTATACACATCAATGTCAATGATTTTCAATATACCGATAACAACATCAGGGACTTTATCAACCCCTTGCCTCCCATGCAAAGTATAGAACTAGTTATGCCTTAGGACACCATCTTGTCAGCCACTCCTCCCCAAGAATACCGCATTAGAACCTTGTGGATGAACTCCTTGCCCTTATTGCGATTACAAGGACAATCTATTGCTTTATACCCCATTTGCCCACAGCCATAACAAGCATCGATATTCCTCAAGCATGGGCCACTATGACCTTTACCACACTTCGAACACACATAAATAGGAGCCATACCCTTCACACCTTGGGCTCTCAGACAATTATTAGCAATCCTCTTTTGAAATGTATGAGAAGACCCTTGGCCCTTATGGAACCGGCTACCCTTTTGGAACATACCTTCAAAACGGGCCCTATGTGCCTTATGACCCCTTTTTTTTTCTCAATTTATGCTCTTCCATTTGCTCGGCGTAGGTCATCAAACGGAACAAGTCCATGTCACCAATTAACATAGCAGGCCGATATTCTTCACTCACTAGGTTGAACACACCTATCACGAATTTTTTCATTCTCGACCTTGGATCGGCAACCAAATAAGGAGCAAACTTTGAAAGTTAGTTGAACTTGAAGGCATATTCCCTTACATTCATTGACCCTCATCTCAAATTCATAAATTCAACCAATTTAGGTTCCCTAAGCTTAAGAGGGAAGAATCGATTAGGGAAAGCTACTTTGAACTCTTCCTAAAGCACCACATAGTTAACTCCCTTCTCTTCCTTCCATTGGTTATACCATATTTTTGCTATCGCTTTAAGTTGGTAGGCCGCCAACTCTGCCTTTTCTTTTGGCCTCACACCCATGATAGCCATTATCTTTTAGACCTCATCAATGAACTCTTTAGGGTTCTCATGTACCTTTGACCCATAGTATTCCGGGGGATTCATTCTCATGAAGTCTCTCACCTGTGAAGACAGTGGAGGAGCATGAGGGGCTTGGGCCCCTTGATTGGCTTGATTAGCCATAACTTTTGCAAGCAAACTGAGCATCCCTAAGCTCTCCATTGGTCGGTTGCTCCTCGGTTGTACAGGTGCATCTTCCCCTTGTGTTAGGCATGATCTAGCATAGCGAAGAATTATTTTTAGGGGGAAAAACTTACTTTAACTCTATTGGATGACTTAGAACACACAGAAGGGAAACATTTCCTAAAATATCTTATAGCCTCCTACTCATAGTTGTAGTGCAAACCAAAACCATGAATAAGACTATAATCAATCGGTGTGTTGGACTCTGACGATCTAACAACCTAGTGCTCTGATACCAAGTTTGTCACGACCCAACCCTAGGGCCTAGATATGACATGACACATGGGGAACCCGAAGGGACCCCAAGCAAGCCACTTAATATATCATTACACATCCTTGGTCGGGAAGCAATAGACTATCAATAAATGATTAGAAGCAAGGGTAGAAGTTCTAAGGGGAAACCTTCATATCATGATCAACAAGAGTCAATAGACTCAAGGTTGATAGCATAGGTACATAACAAGTCCAACAACACCTCTACTATATTGATAAGAGCGAGAGCCAAGACAAAGCAACCGGGCTCACCCTCACAGTCAATAAATAAGTCAAAGAGAGAAAGTCTTAATACATAGTAAGAGATCATAAGTAACATCTCCATAATAAAGGACTCACCAACAAGCTTGATAGAAGTCATACCAACCATATGGAAGAGGATGATGATCAAGCGGTACACCAGTTCCTACATGGTGACATTATGTATCCAAAGAGTATGTGTTAGTATGTTTTAATGTACTAAGTATGTAGGACGCAATGCAACAATAGATAGGTATCATAATCGAAATGTTTAATACGACAATGGATGAGCATATGGCAATATGACATGAATGGAATATGCTTGAAGTAAATCATACTTTCATAGAACATAACACATGTGTAGGGAGTGACAATTCTTAGTGCAATACAAGGCCTACCACATTCTTGGAGAGGCTCATGAGGTTTAAACCCCTTTATGAGGTTGATGGAGTACAAACCCCCAACGGGTTGATGGGTACAAAGCCCGAACATGGTTGATGGAGTATAAATCCCCCAACAAGGTTGATGGAGTACGAACCCCCAAATAAGGTTGATGGGTACCAACCCCCAACAAGGTTATCCGGACCTACCACTCCCCAAGCCTAGGCGATTGAGTTACCAACACCTTAGTAGGTTACCTAGGCCTACATCCCCCCGAGCTAGAGATAATATCACATATATATATACACACACACATATACACATTTCTCCCACCATCATATAGTCATCATATAAATACATCATTTCATCATCATTCTATTATCATTTCATCATCACATAATTATCATATAATCATTCAACTCATAAGACATGCATTGGACCTTCAATTCCTCAAGAATTCATAACCGGACATTTTATAAAAAACTTAGAGGGTGTGTAGTGCTAGTGTAAAATCATTTAATTCAAGAGTGAGATCTTACAATATTCAATGTAAAACCTTCAATAGATACTTAGTAACACTCTCAAGAAATATAAATCAAAACCATTTATGAATTCTTACAATAGATCTTAGATTCATAGCTCAAAACATGGTATAACTGTCACAATTTCATGAAGCCCAACATAGTGTGCAGTGATTTTCATAATAAATAAAATCCATGAGTAAATCATCTTTGAATCATGCAAATTAGGGTAAAAGAAAGCTTGGGTAGCATGGAAAAGGAACCCATGAAAGAAACCGACATACCTTATCTTTGGAGATTAACTTAATGAAGATTGGAGATGGAGACTTGAAGCTTGAAGGGAAATCATTAGATCCGGAGAAGGTTTTGAGACTTGAATTTAGGAGTAAAATAGTTGGCTAAGTGTTTGAAAGAGTATTGGGAAATGTTTAGGATGATATAAGGGTGAAAAATAGCTAAGTATATGTATTTTCACGATTGGGAACACTTAGGCCCAAGACTTAACTGTGTTGGACCTAAGTCAAAACTTGGTCAAAATCAATACTAGTGCGCGCCATTATCACTTGGAAAAATTAAATTGCTAATCATTTGCTCTTAAATTGGGGTCAGACCCATTCTCCACTCGAAATGAGCCCTTGAACAAGAATATGAAGTTAAATTTTTGATATCATGCATAGATTTTGAGATATATGAAAATTATGAATATGGGCACTTTTAAGGTGCATTTCCGGGCACTCTTTGGGGTTGTTTCACCCTCACAATCATAGAATCTTCCTTAAGATTCATAAAATCCATCATCTTAGCCTTCCATGGCTCAATTGGAAAGAACCAGTTTAGGAATGCGATGTTGAACTCCTCCCAAGGAATAACATCATCATCTCTACTCTCCAATTTCTGTTGAGTGAACCAAATTTGGGCCACAACTTTGAATTGGTAGGTCGCCAACTCTGCCTTTTCATCTGAATTGACTCCATGATGGATCGCACATTATACACATTATTTATGAACACTTACGGATCCTCTTTCGGCTTGGATCCATGGAACTACTGTGGATTCATTCTTATGAAATCCCTTACCCTAGAGGCCGTAGTGGGAGTATGAGGGACTTGGGCCCCTTGCTTCATTTGGTTGGTAATAGGACAGGCCAACATTGTGATTGTATCTCAAAACTCTTCATGGGCTATGCCTCCATCTTGAGGAGCTTGAGGAGCGGGAGGGGCCGGTTGCTCCTCGGGATTACGGGCTCTCCCTAGTCTTCCCTTTGGAATCGGCATGATCTACATGGAAACAAAATCACTCATTAGGGCAAAAACCTTATAGTTACACCTAAAGCATGATATAGACCATGAAGAAGTGAAACATTTCCTAAAACGCCTCATAGGCTCCCATTCATAGTTGTGTCGCGCTTCACAACCATGAATAAGACTCTAATCAATGCATTGTGTTTGATTTCTGAGGACCATTAACAACCTAGTGCTCTAATATCAAGCTTTTCATAACCCTAGCCAAGGGCCTAGACATGACATAGCGAACGGGGAACCCGAAGAGGCCACACACAAGCATCTTAGCATATCAATCGCACATCGTTGGTCGTGAAAGCAAAATAAGAATCACAAGTTATAATAAAAAGAGAAGCGGGGATAATGGAAGTCTTTGATAATCATGAAAGCATAAAAGAGTCAAAGTCATAGAATATACATACATAGTATTGACCAACACCTCTAACTTAGAATAGAGCGGGGGCCAAGACACTTCCCAGGGTCACTCTCATAATAATAAATATTCAACATAAGGAGTCACAACATAACATGAGGTAAATAGATATTGTCCTCGAAATTGAGGACTCACCAAAACTTTCTTCAAAGGATCGTACTAGCCACATGGAGGAGAATGATCAAAAGGAGCTCTAGTTCCTACATGGTGATATCATGTAGGCATAGAATATGTGTTAGTACATTTAAATGTACTATGTACGCAAGATGCAATGTAACAAAGACATACATGAATATATTCGAGATTCATAATCATAAGCAATGGATATATATAATCTCAACATGGCATGCATGATCAATTCTTGAATTAAAACATACTTGTAAAACTTTTAAGTTGCATAATACATATTACATGTGTGGGGAGACCTTAATTGACATAGACCAAGCGAGTTACTACTTGGAATCCAAGGCGTGTCACCTCCTTGGCAAGGTGATCGAGGCATGTCACCCCTCGATAAGGTGATCGAGGCATGCCAACCCCTCGATAAGGTGTGATCTACTTGCTATAGTAGCCATAGTAGCCATACAATGAATAATCTGAGGCATGTCACCCCTTCATCAAGGTGATCGAGGCATGTCAGTCCCTCAACAAGGTGTGGTATAACTAGATGGATCTACTAGAAAGCCATAAGAGAGATCATGTATAATCCTATGGTGGCACATAGTTTAGAGACTAAGACTTTATAAAAGGACCCCTTGAGTAGAGCCCCTGTCTGAAGCCTCAGTCGGTGCTAAGTGAAATCCCATTGAATACTTGGAATAATCATACGTTAGTCATAACATCAATAACTTTTAAGAGACATGATAACAAGACTTGAGTAGCTCATAAACATGCTTGACCTCTAGTAGTGAGCCTAACTTGCACATGACAGTAGATGATAAACATACATGATCGTTTGCTTTAACATGAATGGCTCACAAGAGCAAAAAATCTTTAAATTGGGCTTAACTTGATACTTGCAACATAAAAGATACTTTTCATGAATTCAATACATGTTTCAAAGCCCTTAGTCTTCATAAAGTCAATTGACTTGTAAATCATGTAATAGATCATTAATAACTTCAGAATTCTTGACATGTCATTTTATCAAACACATGGTGGGTTCATGATACTTCTTTAAAATCATGTAATTCAAGAGTGAAATAAGATAAGTAAACTTAGTGCATATCAACCCACCAACATGTAGTAAAACCCTCATGTAGGGTACCTTGAAATCCATCACAAAAGCTCATAATAGTTCATAGTTTCATAGCTCAAAACATGCATAGTCTCAATAGGAAACGATCAACTCATAGTGTAAGTTTAAAATAGATAACCATGCATAATCAACAACAAAAACAACAACAACATACCTAGTGAAATCCCACAAGTAAGGTCTGGGGAGGGTAGAATGTACGCAAACCTTACCACTACCTAAGTAGAGAGGCTATTTCTTGGGAACCCTCATCACAAAACCCATATGCAGAAAGGACTAGATATGACCAAAAGTAAAAGAAAGCTCATGATAATACAAAAATATGATATAATTAACACATAAACAACAAATTAATGACAAATCATACTAGAAAAAAATACTACTACTCAACCCTATTAGGCCCCCTGACTAGGAAACCACCTAACCCTTCTAATAAATTATCCTAGTATTCTAATTTGCGACCTCCACTTCATCCTACCTTGGGTCATCTCCTCAGTGAGACTAAGTTTCACCATATCATGTCTAATCACCTCCCCCAGTACTTCTTCGGTCTACCTCTACCCTTTGTGTAGCTCCTAAAACTAACCTCTAGCACCTCCTAACAGGGGCATCGATACTCCTTCTCTTCATATGTCTTAACCATCGCAGTCTTGCTTCCCTCATCTTTTCAGCCACTAGGGCCACCTCTAGTCTCTCTCGAATGGTCTCATTCCTAACCTTGTCGCTCCTGGTGTGACCACACATCCATCTCAACATCCTCATCTTATATTTGATAAAACCCAAACATAATTCATGCTCATATTTCTTAACAAGAGATACCCATAAGTAATACCACTTATAATAATCCAATTTTTATATAAAGGGAGATTGGGCTCCATGGGTGAAAGAACCCAATGGATGAAACCCACATACCTTAGACTTAGGTTTTCTTTAGATTAGTTTGAAGGAAACTTAAAGCTTGGATTGAATCCTAGAGTCCCAAAATTCAGTTGAAATCCTTAGATTTAAAGGAGAGAATTGATAGAGTCTTAGAGAGATTTGAGAGAGAGTTTTGTGAGTTATAGAGTTGAAAAATGGCTAAGTATGGGTGATTTCATGTTTAAGTCGGCATGGTGACCCCAATGCCCTTGGTCAGAATAGAAATAGTAAGGAAAATATTACACTGATTCACGTCCCTGGCACGTCATGGGCCAAAAGTGGACTTGGAATTACATAGTGGTCCACCGCAGGCACGTTGCGCCCTAGGCGCGGACAGCCACTGGAAATAAAAAATTAGCAAAAATTATTTTTCATTATGGGTGTTCAAAATCCCAGTTATACCTATTTACCAATCAATTTTTTCCCCTGATCGAGAATATGGAGTCGAATTTTTTTAAATCACCCACGAATTTTGAGATATATAGAAATTACAATTATGGGGAAGTTCAAAGCACATGTGGGGCATTTAAGGAATGTCCTGACAATATCATTTGAAGATATGTCCCTAAGGAAGAAGTTCAAGTTATACATGTGGGTAGCCATCTATCTCCGTTTGGAAGTCATCATGCGGATATCCATACGGCTGCCAAGGTGTATCAATGTGTCTATTATTGGCTGACTATATTTTGAGATTCTAATGAGATGGTGTAGTAGTGCACTTAATTTCAATTGAAGGGAAGAGTTTTAAGGAGGTATGATTTACCTCCACCCAATAATAAAAGTGGAATTGTTCGATATTTGGTGGATTGATTTTATGATCCATTTTGTGAGCTCATACGGTAACAAATTCATTCTAGTGGTCATTATTTACTTGTATAAATGGGTTGAAGTGGTGGCCTTACTTCAACATGATTGTAAAATTATGGTCTGCTTTATAAAAATGTCCATATTCACAAAGTTTGGTACCCCAAGGGCCATAATTAGTGATAAAGGTTCTTATTTTTGTAATCAAAGCTTTGAGTCATTACTGAAGAAATATAGGGTTAAGCATAAGGTAGCAATACCTTACTATCTCCAAACATGCAAACATGTGGAGATTTTAAATCACAAAATTAAGAACATATTGGCCAAAATGGTGAATGTATCTAGGTAGGATTGGTCAAGAAAGTAAATGATACTCTATGGGCTTATTAGACTACTTTCAAAACTCCTTTTGGAATGTCTCCAAACCATTCATCTTTGGAAAATCATGTTATCTTCCTATTGATCTAGAGTACAAGGCTTCTTGGGATTTAAAGTCCGTAAACTTTATTTAGACTAGAGCTTCTCGAAACCTAATTGATTAATTGTATACTTTAGAGCAATTTTCACTTCACACATATGATAATTCATCCCGCTATAAGGAGAAAGCGAAAAGGTGGCATCACACTAAGGTTCTTTTTGGAGAAATCATGGTAGGTAACTTTTTACTTCTTTATAACTCCCGGTTCAAACTAATTCTAGGAAAACTTAGGTCCAAGTGGTCTAGCCCATTCAAAATTGTGCAAGTTTTTCTTTCATCATGGTATGATTGAATTTTAGAATAAAGATGGATCCTAATTCTACGTGAATGGCCAACGTGTTAAGTTATATTTTGGCAATGAATTGGAGGTGAAATTAATTTTAGTTATGTATTTGGCTGATGCTTGATAGTATGGCCACGTCGTGCCGCGATGCTAACTAAAGTGCTTCATGAAAGGGAACCTATGTTGTTAGTTGATTAAAATAACATGTGTTTCTTATGCAATACTTTAGGAAGTAGTAAGGCCATGTCGCATACAATAAAATTTTTGCATACAAAGAGTACTTTAACTCAATCCTTCATTGCCTTTGTCATTTCCACTTTTGCATTAAGGACACTGATGTGCTATCAAAATACAACACTTTTAATGCTTAAAACATGGAATTTTGTTTGGTCTCAAAGTGATGTTTGTAGATTTGATGTGTTTTTACACTTGTTATGCGGGATTATATGGTTTGGCATGATTTTGGGCTAACTGTACAGAAGTTGAAGTTTTTGTTGTTCTACGACACTCTTTATGGGTCGAGAAAATTTCCACGAGCTGTAGAGTTTTTCTAGTAGCAAAATCCAGTTATGGGGTGATTTTCTGAAGTAGAATCTATAAACATCCAGATGAGCCATAGAATAAACCAAGAGTCATAGATAAGGTTTCGTACCATAAGGACCAGAAAGTTGGGAGTTGTTGAAAAGTCATCAAACGAAACCCTATATGGGTCGTAAGTTTGATACGACCCAAAGAAGGGTCTCATAGAAGATAAAACAAGATTTGTAGATGAAGTCCACGAAGGCCCGATTATGGGTTGTAGAACTTTGTACGACCCGTAAAGATGCTCATAGTGCTGCTAACCCAGTTTTCCTATTTTGATTTGGTTTTATATTTTAAACACTATAAAAAGTTTTTTAGGTTATTTTTCGTGTGGAACAGTAATGAAAAAATAGAGAATCAGTAAGGAACATTGAGAAACGTAAGAAACACTTGGGAAACAATATTTTGTGATTTTAATTCATACTTTGTGAATTTCGTTGAAGAGTTTGGATTTCTTGTTCTTAATTTCATTCGTGTAAGTGCTTACTTATGCTATTCTATATCATGATTTTTTCATCTTCAATGAATATGAGTAGCTAAATCCACAATTAGGGTTGTGAGAACCATGAAGAACTAACAAGATAAAACCAAATAATTCATAATTCTTGGAAAGTGTGCATGCATGTATAAATAATTTCTCCTCATTTTGATTGCTTTTTAATGGTGAAAACGTTAGAACTCACCTAATGTTACTGACTGGATCAAGTTAGTAATAAATAGGAAATAGATTAATTAGTAGGATATAATTAATGTTTCTTGTCTAATCAACCAAACTAGATCAAGGGGAGGTTGTACTCGAACAAGAGCTAAGGGTTAGTGATTTCGCCCAAGTTACAACTCCTTATTAGAAGATAAAGTTGTTTTTGTCAAGATACAGAACCTAACCAAGGTTAAGGTTGATCCCATAGGGATTACGTAGACTCATGAAAATTCACCAATTTGTAATCCAAATGATTAACAAACTCAATTCCCCAAGGAGGGGGGTTGCAATAATCAATAAGAAAATAAAACTAAACTATCTATCACAAGAGAAAAGTCAATAATAGAGAAAAACTAGGATATTGTGTTCCCCATGATTCCCCAACTCAGTATCACCGGATAACCTAATTCTTTTCTAGTATATAACATGAAAGACAGTAATTTATGTTCACCAAGCCATTTGATCAAAGATGAGAGGTGAAAACTATGTGACTTGGCACAGCCATATAGTGTTTATTAATAACCAATACGTATCAATCCCAGTACAACCTCCCCTTCGCCCAGTTTAATTGATTAGATGAGAACACATCAATTGAATCCTGTTAATTAATCTTTTTTCCTATTCATTACTACCTTGGTCCAGTTAGTAACGCTAGGCGGGTTCTAATATTGTCCACTATCAAAAAATATCCAAAATGAAGAGAGTTAATTAATATATGCATATACACCTTCCAAGAATTTTGAATTATCCAATTACTTTATTAGTTCTTTATGGTTCCCACAACCTTAGTTGTGGATTTAGCTCCTTATGCTATGTGTAGATGCAAAAATTATGAATTGAGAAGACATAATTAAATACTTACACAATAGATTGAAGAACAAGCAACCCAATTACAATAAGAATCACAAGCTTTAAGATCAAATTCAACAATAAGTATTTTTAAAGTCTCTCTTACAATTTTTTCTCTCAAAATAGTGAGTTCTCTGAGAAATAGGCAAAAATTTGTGAAAAAAAACCTAAAAAACCTATTTGTAAGAATTAAAATTTAAATTCTAAACAAAATAGGAGAACTGTTCGACACATCATATGAAAGCTCTTTACGACCGATATTGTCTTCTACGGCCCATAATCAGGGTCACATACTCAGCTACTGGAAATTTGGACTTCAAATGTATTACACCCCTCTACAACTCGTAAAGTGATTTATGACCCATAAAGGGGGTTTTGTCTGATGACATTCCTGCAAGTCCATTTCTCTAATCATTAGGGCATAAATCCTCTTCTATGACTCATAAACTCTTCTACGGCTCGTCTGCATGTTCATAGAATAAACTTTAGAAATTAGACCTTCACTAGAATTTTCACAAAACCTCCCTATGGCTCATAGAACAGTCTACGGCCCATAAGGTGTCTTATATAACAACAAAAACTCAGTAAGTTCTGCAATTAGCCCCAAAATCATGGCCAAGTCCTACAAAGATAAATAGAAAAACACATAAAATCCACTAACATCGCATTTAGGACACACAAAATTCCAAGTTTTAAGCATTAAAAGTATTGTATTTTGGCAGTACATCATCATTCTTAATTTAAAATTATTGCTTGTCCTCTAGTGACAGATAATCTTTATAGATAATATAGTAACACACAGACCTGAACTTAATGGAATACATCATATACACTTCGGATTTAGATACCCAAACAAAGTTTTCAAAACTAGATCAGATAGCTATTTAGCAAACCAATGCAAATTGGTGCATGTGACAACAAAACTATGACAAGCTATTATCAATTGTCCACAATCACCAAACAAGTCTAGTGCTAACAATGTAATGTAAGTTCCCTCACAGAAAGAAGTCTCAACTTTTGACACACCATGATGTTTTCATGTTTAACCTTGGGACTGTGCAAAATCACTCGCTCTCACAAAAGTTATTCATACATAATGCCTAATACCATATGCTTGACCCTATACTCATGACTCAAACCTTTAACTAATTGGACTAGGATCACTTTAGAACTTTATAGGCTTGTAGTGTAGGCTCAGTGGCTTTGGTATGATATTATGGGAAAGTAGTGACTAAAGGCCCTCCTTGACACTGCGTTTTTCTACACTTTTTCCCTACCAACTTTGCTATTTTTACCTTATTCTCCCTCTCTCCTATTTCAAGCTTTTCTGGGTACTTTCGTTTTGTTTTTTAGCTTTTTGCGTTGTTTTTACACTTCATTTTGCTTTTTAGCTCACGTCTAAGGTATTACTTATTTTTGTTGCACCCAACACATGATTTCTCTTTTTATCTATATTCTAACTCACCCGTTTATCTCTATATTTTTCCCTTACACCAGCCACCCTCAATTATGGCTTTTAGCTTGTGTTGAGGTGCACAATATACATCCTCCAAACTAGGGCTACTTTTTGGTAGCCATCCTCAACTTAGAGTTTTAGCTTCACGTAAGGTGCACAGTGTTAAACGAAGGACCGGGGCCAATTTCAGGATTTTTCACTAAACAAGGCTAGGCTAATCTAGCGTTTTCAAGAATAGGTACATGTTAGACACAAACATTACGAACAAGGGATTATATTATCATTTTGGTTGGTCTGTTAGGCTAAGTGGACTATTTAAGAATAATGGCCTAAGATTCTTTCCTAATCCAATTAATCTATAATCTAACTTAGAGTAACAGGGCAAGTTATGAATTAGGACAAAGTACATGAATCTGACAAATAAGGATCACACTCACATGGCATTGCATACATTATTAACAAAAGACTCTCAAATCATGCTTTTTATCTCAATTTATTCTCACTTATCAGAACAGATATTATGACACACCTAAACATACATGGTTGCTATCTAACTACTAAATCAAAAAAAAAAATTGGGTATCATTTTTCAAACAAAACACAAAAACATGTTATATGTCACAAGTATTGGTACTGTATGCTACACATATTACCTAAACTTCCTAAACATGTCAGTTCAACATAAATTAAATATTTATAGAGAAAAATAATACATACAAGAAAAGCTTGGGATAAAAAATTGGGGTAGTTATGGACCCTAAGCTACTCAGACTTCATTGAGGCATATAACTACCTACACCTCATCGAAAATGATGTGCATTATCCCCAATACACAAAATCAAAACAAACTAGAACTTAAGGGGTCAAAAAGCATACTTTCGTGACTAAGAACTAGGGTTCCTAGGGTTGTCTCCCAAGCAGCGCCTGATTTATTATTGCGGTACAACTTGGACAAATTGGTTACTCTGATTTTGCCAATTTCTAGACTTCACTCTTCAACTCATATGGATGCTTCATGGACTGACAAATGTAGAAGATGACTTCTTTGTCATTCAATCTAAGTAAGAGTTGACCGGCTTCCATATCCAGTAGGACACGCCTAGTGGCTAGAAATGATTTTCCCAAGGTGATTGGGACAATGAAATCAACTTCACAATCTAGGATCACTAAGTTTGTGGATAATATGAACTTCTCAAATTTTACCAGCATGTCGTACAGTAACCCAATAGGCTTCTTCAACGTGTGATCTACCATTAACAACCACATGCTAGTTGGAGTCGAGGCTTCTAATCCCAGCTTCTTATATACTGCAAGAGGCATCAAATTAATGTTAGTAGCTACATCACATAGCACCCTTACGAACTCTACATCTCTAATAGTGTAAGGTATGGTGAAAGCACATGGATCTTCTCACTTCTGAACCAAGGACCTGATAGTACTAGCACTGCAATGTTGAAGATCCTAAGAAGGCTCATGACTCATAGTGCACTTTTTGGTGACCAATTCCTTCATGTACTTAGCATACCCTGGCATTTTCTTGAATACCTTGATGAAAAGGATGTTGATAGAGAGTTGCTTCAGCATGGAGAGAAAGCTCTTGAATTTGCCTTCCTCCTCCTTCTTTTTGATTCAATGAGGGAAGGGAGGACTAGGCCTAGGAATGGGCTTCAACCTCTGTAGCACATCAACAACTTCACTCACCCCATCCTTATGATGATAATATCCTTTATCTGCATCCCTTACCACAATCATCTCCTCTAAAACATCTTCTACATCAAGTAGCATGGGAAGATCAATGGTGCTCTTGCCACCACGTGTAGTAATCACCATATATTGCCTTCATTTTTAGGATTTTACATTGTATTGCTAGGCAGTGTACCCCTCTAATGTTGATTAAGTTGAGTCGACACTTGACCAAACTGTTGTTCTAGCTGTTTGATAACAATAGAGTGAGACTCTATTTTCTGATTAATATTTGAAATCTCTGATTTTATACCCTTTATAGTCTCATCTTGTGTCTCAACCTTCTTCAGCAGGCGATCAAATATCTCCTTAATCCTAGAACGACATGCACATGCATCATCGTTATACGGTGGCACATAAGGATCATTGCTGAAACCTTCTCTGGAACCCCACTCTACATCTCTCTCTAGATTGTTATTTCTATCATAGTAACCTCTACAATTGTCCCTATAAGCTCTATCTCTATCAAAGTTCTGACATTAGTTTCCTTGACCTTAGCGTCAATAGTCCTGATTGGACCCTTGGGTGTAGATCTAGAAAACCCTCATCTGATCAGCTACAAAACATGTGTCCTCATCATAGTATGGCTCCTCGAACATAGGTGCATATGGAGGTTAATGAACTACTACATTTACTCTTTCTTGGTTCTGCTTCCTAATCATCTCCATACCTGTGAGAATTTGAGCAAACTAGTACATGATTTCTTCATGGACTTTGTCTTGCTCTGAACCAACACTAACAACACATGAACTCTTTGTGAAAGCTCTATCCCATTGCCCTTATGCACTATTTATCTTGACCACTCTTTTCATTCGCTCTGCAATCCTTACAAATGGTTGATCTAGAAACATGCCTTCCATAATATTATCAGGATAGGCCTGACTATTCTCATCATGGGAACGGTAAAAGATCTCCACTAAGGCATCATCAACTATTTTATTGTCAGGGATGCTCCTCGATATTCAGTAAGCTGCTCCTAAGTAGTATTTATTAAATCACCAGGAAGTTGCTTGACATCATTGATCTACTCCTTTAACCTGAGCTTCTTCAATCCAGGGAAGTACCTCTCCAAAAAGGCCATCTACAAATCTACCCAACTGGTGATTAAACTCTAGCGGAGCTCAGATAGCCATAGCACAACGTTGATTATGAGAAACAATGGGAAGACACAAAGTCCCATAACATCCATAGATAGATTTTGTGTTCTCATCACACTCTTAAAGTCAAATGCCATATTATGTAGGTGGTTATGAGGATCCTCTAATGGTAAGCCCACAAATAGCCCACGAATCTACAATATTTGAAATAATACACATAAGACTATGAACTTTGTGTCTGCAGGTAGTGGTGGCAACATAATAGCTCTCGTGACCTCAATAGCCATAGGATTCAACCTATACTGATTCCACTGGTAAGCATTGGTATTGAAATCCTGAGATTGTAGAATGTCCTCCAAAAGAGGTGGATTCTCATTCCCATCATAATCATTGTTGTTCTGGTTTAGAGCTGCATTAGTGGTGTTGTTGGCATTATCTTAGGCCATTCTTCCTAATGTTTTATGGATCTCTGGATAAATGGAGTTAAGGGATTGCCCTGACTCCGAGTGTTGGGCATACACTACACCTACACCCAGAAAAGAATTAAAAACAACCAACAAAAGTAAAATAAGGAAACTAAGATTAACAATCACAGTACAGATGATTTACTAAGTCTAGTCGTATTCCCTGGCAATGGTGCCAAAATCTTGATGTTGCCAAAGTTACACATCCTTTTTAGAGGATAAAATGGTCTCCATCAAGATATAGAATCTAACCAAGGTTAGGGCCGATCCATCAATTTGTAATTTGAATGGTTAACCAACATAATTCTGCAAGGGGGTGTTTGCAATAATCAATAATAAAATAAAAGTAAACTATAGTCAATAATAGATAGAAACTAGGGTATTGCATTTCCCATGATTCCCCAACTCTGTATCATCAGATAACCTAATTCATTTCTAGTGTATAACATGCAGGATGATAATTTATGTTTGATGTTCTGTCAAAGTACAACATATTTAGTGCCTGAAACAAAGGATTTTGTGAGTTCTTAAAGTGACTCTTTAGTGTTTTGATGTGTGTTTTTGTTAATCTTGTAGAAAAGTTAGGTTGGCATGATTTTGAAGAGAAGTTACAGATTTTGCTGAAGCATAGGCCTTATGAGCCCACCTACGAGTAGTAGCAAAAATCAGAGATCAAAATTCAAAAATCTTCTAAATGGAGGTCACCTCTACGAGGCCATTATACGAGTTATAAGTCATACTATGACTTGTATAGGTGGACTCATAACAAGAATTAGAGAGCCAAGATATTGGACAAAAAAACTGAAGACCAAGACTATGAGAGTAATATACGAGTCATAGCTCAAGCAACGACTCATACCTATATGTCATACAAGTTTAGTCCAAGATGCCAAGTACCTGATACAAGACCCCAACTATGACTCGCAAGTCCTCCTATAAGTCGTATCTTCGTAAGTTATCAGCTGCCAGCTATTTTTTCTGCGTAAATTCTAGGGTTATTTTGTAACTACTATATATAGTTTAAATTAGGTTTTTAGAGAGAGTTAGACCAGTAAACAATCAAAAATTACATTTTGAATCTTTTATTCATTTTTAGAGTAGTTTATTGTTCTCTCTTGGAAAATCCATTTTAGGGATTGCAAATCTTGCCTTTTACTCTTTGTTGATCAATCAGGCTGGTGGGTTTTCAACTTGTTGTCCTCTCTTCATAATTGTTGGTAAAGCTCTCAATTATGTCTATCATGTGCATTATTATGTGTTTTGCCTTAGCCATAAGTAGTTAAGCACCCACAATATGAGGTTGTGGGAACCATGGATAGTTGACTTGAAATAACCTTGACTTATTGTATTTCTTTGATTTAGGTTTTGCATGTATTGTTTACTTCCCTTCATTTTTATTGTTGTTTGGTGGTGGCCAATACCAAACCCTGCCTACTATCATGATCCCAACAAAGGTAGTGATAAATTGGAAAAGGGAAATAGATGACAAAATTCAATTGATGTGCTATCTTCTAATCAGCTAAGCCTGACCAAGGGGAGGTTAACAGGGGTAATAGGTAATGGTTAGTTGGTACGCCATGGTTGCCGACCAAGCGTCATGGTGAAATTTGACCTTCACTTTCACAAGAGGGCTGGAAGAACCTAAGTTACCATCCTGTATGCGATTCACCAATCAAAGTTATGTTACCTAGGGTAATTGAGTCAATGTGCCATGGGGAATACACACCTATGCAAATCACCATTTATAGTTATATTATATAAGGTAGTTGAGTCGATGAACCATCGGAAATATAATTCCCAAGTTTTCCCCAAAATTGAGTGTTTCCTTGCATTATAGTTAGTAGTAGTTCTATTTTATTTTTGTATCACAAAAAGAACTCTCCCCCCCCCCATTTAGAGATTGTAGTCATAAATACTTAAAATAATTAGTGGTGAAGTATTGTATTCAAGCCGTGTATTCCCTGTTGATTTGACCCTAACCTCAGTTAGAGTAATTGCTGACAACGACTGCTTTCTTATTGGATAGTGAACATCAGTAAAAAATTATGGCGCCGTTGCTAAGGAATAGGGCTAGGCTTTGATTTGATTTCACTATTAGTTAGTTCTAGTGTTGATTTCTAGAGTCTCCTATATTTTACTTTTTCTGTTTGTTTTTGTTAGTTGAATTTAGGTGCATGTTGGCTGGCACTATGACTGAGCAAAGTTTCTACATTACAAATAACTTGTCAGAAACTTTTGCAGAGGCGCACTCTATTTTATGGGCAAGAGTCTAAATATCCCCAAATCTATCTACAGAATTTCACTCAAACGTTAAGAAGGGTTCTTGGGACAAGACATCCTGTACCGGAGGCCATGACTCTTCAGTTTTTTCCCCATGACACTCTAAAGTGAAGCTGCGGAATGGTTGTCAATTCTCCCACTTGATGTTTGCTCTAACTAGGGGAAGTACAGAGAGTCTTCCTCATGAACTTTATAGAGATTCCACCAAGCAGAAGCTACATAACAATACATGTAATTTCAAAAGAATGCCAGGAGAACCTTTGGTAGTGGTCTGGGAAAGGTACAAGTAGTGGTTTGTAGCAAATTAGAATTATGGTCTGATTGATAATGAATTGGCAGCTAGCTTCTACCGAGCATTAACCTCTAACAATAAGGGCAGGCTGACGCGTTGTTTAGAGGGGACTGTTGGGAGTTCATAAGATGATCATTTATTGAGATCACTGAGAGTCTGGATAAGCTATCGGCAGTTGCCCAAGTCTACCAACCCCTTCAAGGGCATGCTGGACCAACTACTAGTACATCTATGGGAGCCTTTACTAAACCCAAAAGCAAAAATACTACATATTGGATGAGATTACCACACCAACTTTGTATTACTGATAAACTTTCCCAGATTGAGCATATGCTTGAATAAGTCCTGATCAAGGTGAATGAATAAGATGACATTGTCCGATAGATAAAGTTTGATGTCCTCAAATGTAACTACAAAATGGAACAACAAACTATATCAATGCAAAGTCTTGGTGATAGGATGGACCAGCTTGTTGAACAACTAGATGCAGTGCAAGATGAACAAAGGAAGAGTATGAGGAGCAAAGATGGAACTCACAGAAAAGTCTGATTATTCACGATGGCATAGTCAAGCCACAATGTTAAACAAGGCACTTCTTAGGAGGCAACCCAAGCATCTTTTTTTGTATTGGTTTATTTTGAGACTTTTTATCGTAGTTAACTTCTTAATTTGTAATTTTATATTGTGTTATGTTATGATTGTTGAGACTTTGAACTAGTTGTATCAACTGGCATTTTGTTATATTTTAAGTAATAGGTTACAGGTACAAACCAAGAGCTGAAGAATGCAAAAATTATGCTTGGATGTAGCTTCTACAAGCAGGCTTATGAGTCATGGTGAATGTTATGACTTGTCGTCATGCCTCATATAAGGAAACAGTGAGTAATAGAAGCTGACACACACACTACGAGCCAACCTTACAATTTATAGGTTCACCTACGAGTCATAAGTGAGGTTCGTAGTGCTCAGGTATGAACTCGTAATTTTCCTATATATTGGGCCTACTACGAGATTGGGACCTACGAGTCATATGACTTCATACGACTCATAGTCGAGGTCTCATAATACCAATCTGCAGATGTTTAAAGGGCAAACCATTTTCAATATTAAGAGACCAATGTCTCTTGGCTTTTCATGTCCCTTCATGAAGTGTTCTCTTTCAGTTTATAACCCCACTACCATTCCCTTTCACTATTTCATTCATCTTTACATCTTTCACCCACTAAAACTCTCGAGCAAGTAAATTTTGCATCAAGAACTCTTTTAATTTTTCTTCTTCTCATTATACATTTACACATTCATCTAGTAAGTTCTCGTGGTTAAATTAGGTTTTTCTCTAAAAAAAATCCTTTTCTTATGGATGACTGAATAAAGGCCTCAGGATAATAATTAGCATACCCATGCAAGAATAGTTATGATAGTAAGAAGAATGTGGTATACAATTTTTATGTCTTTGTAAAAAGTCTTGAATTCTATCCTTATTTGGTGATTTTGATATCTAATACTTTGACACTGTGCTTTTGTTGCATATTTTATGGATCATTATGAAGATCACATAGGACTAAAACTGTTGGGTTGGGGGTGTTATAATATTCTTAGGGTAATCTGCTCATGTGTATGCCCTTCAATGTGTGTTGATGTTTTTACTATTAGAAGTGCTTTGCCCGTGGGGGGAGGGGGGAATTCATGCTTTGTTTTGCGATAATTGATAATGAAGAGTATTTAAGTTATTGTAGTACCACCTATATCTTTGTGTGTGTAAACTCTAATGCTTTCTAATTTGTTGTTGATCATTATGGAAAAGTTGGAGGCACCCTGGGTGCTCTCCGCTTCCTGCTACGAGAACCCACTACGAGTCATAGGTTACCCTAAGAGTCATAGTGGATCTTTGTAGCAGGTATCAGTCATCTAAGATGCCTTAACATTCTCCATGTAACATATACCTATGGCTCATAGCCATTATCATAAGTCGTAGTGGTGGTTTTGATGCCTTGATCTGACCACTTGAAATATCTCTGAAACAAGACACGAACTCGGCCTATGACTCATAAGTACACACTACGAGTCGTACCTATGTCTAATACCTAATTCCAAAACATATTTCCCTTAGCTACCTTGTTATTACGAGGCTACTATACAACTCGTAGGTTGTCCTACGAATCATACTTACGCCTCATATCTGCAGCCCTGAACCTGGTTCTGCTTGTTTTTACTTAGGTTATCTTAATGTTCTTGTTTGATTGTTTTATTTGTTACTTGTTTGATCGAAAGAAAATATCATGGGACTCATGCTTTAACTCATTGATAATTTTTGAGAGAGAATATTTTTAAGAGGTCGAAGGAGTGTCACCTCTATTTCTAGGCATCGCCTAAGAGACGAGTCCTCCGAGGTTAAGCAACCAATTGAAAAGATGAATGTGCACTCTAATCCTGAGGCTAACGTGCCCTTAACATAATCATAATCAACCAGAATACCGATGGAAGTAGATAGCTCCTCCTAGTATAATGAGGAGGGTGAAGAAGATAGGTATGATGATGACTCCACTTCTGACTCTAGTTCTCTTGAAGTTTCTCAGGCTCAGCTAGAAGTAAACACTCCTCAACAACCAGCTGATTCTACGTACACAATCACCTCCACTGACCCAGAAAAAACAAGATGGTATGTCCCTAGAATGAAAGAGATCTATGAAAAGGGGCTGGAACTTAGGAGTCAAAGGAAGCCAGTATGAAGGTTTCATGAGGAAGAAAGGTTGAAAGACTCAGGGTTGAAAGGGGTGCCAGGTTTACAAGCTGACATTAACCACCATGGGTTAGGATAGTTATCAGATGTGCTGGGAAAATACGCCCCTTTCCTAGTCCAAGAATTCTGTGCATCTTACTATACGATTGTACATGTCAACCTTCCAAGGCTCATGAAGCCCACTAATGCATCATGATTGAGTGAAGTCATGGGGAGTGGTGAGGTTGTCGATATCTCAGTAGATACTATTCAAAGGGTGCAATTTGGACCTAATTACAGAACCCCACACTCCACAGAAAAATATGATCATAAGATGGTAATCATAAGGAAAGCGGTTAATCAGAATGATGTTAGGCCGAGAACAGAGTTATTGAGGTAGATAGCAAGCCAAATATGTGAGGAAGGTGTTGAGGCAATATGCGTCAGAAACCATGCCAAATAGATCATTAAGTCCCATCTTTTTTTTAGGGCAAAGTTTTACTGGTCTATTATCCGAAGGTGCATCAGACCTATATTTACGGACAATGTGATCATATTAGAGAGAGTTGTGTTATTGATGAGCATCTTGGTTGGGTATGAAATTGACTGGGCTTGCATTATGGTAGAATAGATCCATGATTCAGTGGTCCGCACTCAGCAAGAATTTCCATTCCCCATTCTGATTCATAGATTATGTAAGGAAGTTAATGTGCGGGTTTCTCTCCACTTGGACCCTCATGTAGAGGCTTTGCATATGATTGACGCTAGCCTAATCAACACTAATGAGAACCCAATAGCCCTACAGAGATCTATTCCTCCAGCTATCCAGAGCCATTCCCAATGGGAACTCCAATTCTAGTTTCACCTCCAGCTATTACCGGCACTACTCCGGCAATTGAGATTGAGTCTACACCATCCTCCAATACGCCTGCACCAGCAACATCTTCTTTACAAGTTGACCATCTTTTCTCTGCTATTGCATTACATACTTTATTATGCAAGGTGGCAGTAATAGAGGGCAGGCTATGGGAGTTATCAGCACGGGTCTGACCATTGATTGATCAAACTGTTCTAGACTCTTAGGAGAGGATGAGGGCATTTGCCTGAGATTTTGTTGATGAGAGATTCCGAGTAGTGGATGTCTGGGTTGATGCATTTAAGACTAGAGTCCACAAGAGGCTTGAGGGAGCTAAGCCTACTAATGCGAGTGTAGTTACTGAGCAGTTGGCTAAGTTCAAGGCCGACTTAGTACAACTATTGGCAGCCCTTATTCCAGCCCTAAAGGTAGCACCGATAGATGATGAGGCATTTGATTGGCTTATCGATCATTCAAAAACCCATGGGAATAGGGCCCTTGATCAAAATGATGACCCAGAGCCGATCTCAAAGAAACCA
>DF358028.1:97056-119574 GCA_000787875.1 Solanum virginianum
ATCTCAAAGAAACCAAGATAGGAGGAGGAGCCGATACCTGAGGAGGTGGTGCAGGAGTCACTGTTATTAGCGGCTATTCAAAGAGAGTGAGTGCAGCATATCCCATTTTGAGAGGGTACTTCTGGTACAACTACAGAGGAGAGGCAACCCCAAGACCCTGCATATTAGCCCAAGACTGGTGCTTGAGCACCATGATGTTTGAATTTTTTTTACCCCAGTTCTCATTTTATCGTGTTGGATACTTTTTTCTCTTCCCAGACAATCTTATAACTCCAAACTTGATATTAGATAATTCATTTTTATGTTTGTAAATCAATTTATGATATGCAATCTTCAAATTTATCCATTATCTGATGATTCAATAACTACCCTGTATGCTGTGTTCAGAGATTTAGAAGAGTAGGTGCATAACCAGAGTTAAAGCAGATCATAGGTGAATTGGAGCAGATCATCAACCTCTTGGAGAAGGGGGAACTTTTAGGTGAAGCATTGGTATAGGAAGAGGGCTAACTGCTAGATGTTGCACTATTGTAGATCAAGGAACAAATGTTATAGTTTCTTGTTTTCTTATTTCAGTCATGGAATTGTATTTATCTACCTCTATTGCAGCTAAGCTTATGTTGTTGGACTTATCTTTTTTGTACTTTGAGATTATCATGTTATACTACAAGAATTGCTTCGATGAGATCTTTTGGCAAGATTAACTTTGAATCATTCTTCGAAGTTGATGGAATTTAAGTGAGTTTCCTACATTTTGGGTGTTTCTAAGAAGCTTCAGGCCCCATTTGGGTCGCATATTATTTGAGCTTTACTTATTCATTCTATCAAAATCTCAAGTTAAGGATAATTTTTAAAAAAATAGTTTGTAGAGCATGTACTATTCTTTATATATTTAATAATTATAACTTGATTAGTTCATAAATTGTGAGTTGCAACTCTTGAAATTACATTTTTGCAATTTTTAAATTTTGCTATGGTACGTAGCTTGGAAAGGCCCTATGATGCATTTTTTTAATATCTCTCCATGCAGAATTTCGCAAATCTGGCCTCATATTCTTGTTCAGAGGGAAAACTTGTGTGGAGAAATGGTTACCTATAAGGTATATTTTCTCATGCCAAAAAATAATTTTTTTGGTGAAACTTCGCAAAACAGTAGTTGTCCACGACAAGGCCGCGACACGGACCTAGCACGGACTAGCTCAAAAAATTTCTTTTCACTTGGGGGCAATTGGGTTACAACCCAATACCTATATATACGAAAATCCCTCATTATTCAGTCGTTTTTATCCCAAAAAACTTACCAAACACCTCTCAAATTCATCTCTAATCTTCACCAAATAATCCATCCATTCTTAAGATTTTCAAGAACGAAATTCAAGAAAACCAAGTCAAACTCCAAGTCCTCCTTCAATTTTTTCTTCAAGAAACTCCAAGATTAAGGTATGTAGGTTTTCATCTATGGGTCCTTTCACCCATGGAGCCCCAAAACTACTATTATCAAATTGTTCTTAATTCTAATAACTAATTCTTTATGGGTATCTTCTACGATCACTCCATTACAAGAAATATATTGAAAATTTGTTGGTTAGTGATCTATTGATACATGAGCTCCAACTAATGATTGAGAGTATGATATGTTATTACATTAAAGTTTTGTAAGTTATGGCATCTCGAAAGACTCTAAAATATTATAAATTTTTGAATGGTTTTCATGACACCCAAATTAGAATTTTTCAAGTATGTTGTTGGGTTGTTTGAATGACTTCTTAAATGACTTTAATTTACCCTTGTCATGTTCCTTATTCTTGAATTCTATGATTTCAAGCTTAAATACATATACCCAACATGTTTTGATTAAGTTATGTGGCAAATCTCTTATGTGATGAAGGCTTATGGTAGCACATATGAATTATGGATGTTGTTGATGTTGAAGAAAAATTAAGCATGCTATGAGTTCATGAGAATGTTATAAATGTTATGAATAATATGAAACCCGTTATTTGATATTATGATATGATGGTTTGATGAGCTAGTTCATGAATGTCATGGAGGATGAGGTATATCAAGTATTTATGTGAAATTTACTGAAATATTATGAAAGCTACATGTTATTGTAAAGCCTTCCTTATGATGTTATGTTATGCAAGTTGTGTATGTCATGATTACCCTCATGTGTGTATGTCTAATGGGATGAGTCTTATGAAATTTAGCATGAATGAATAAAAGAAATGTGAGTCCCCACCTAGTTATGATCCTGAGACTACGATGACCCGTTAGTACAGGGATATGAAATGATGACCTATTAGTAGAGGGATATGATGATAATGCTAGCCAATAGTAGAGGCTTAGCCAAGATTATAATGCTAGTTGATAGTAAAGGCTTAGCCAAGATATATAAGCTATTCTTATGATGATGATTAATGTTGAAAATGTTTATGAGATGGGCTAGTAGAATTCCCCTCCATTTTTTTTCAAGGCTTATGGGATGGCTTAGTAGAATACCACTCCACTAATGAATTTCATGATTCCTTCCTATGATTATTCTGTGAGATTTTACATAGCACTGAAAGGACCTTCGGATGGATGCAGAAGCTCCTCATTAGAAGAGACGAGAGACCGTTAGTAGAATCCCATTGTCCCATAACTACGTGCCACTGTAGGAAATAGGAATCACCCACTAGTAGAGGTTGATTTCTAGACCAACCGGTACTAGAGGTTTCTCAACAGCAAAGCTTTATGGATCCACTTAGGGATCTTAGGAGGTTGCCTTGGCAAGTGACTTCCCCCTTTCCTCCGGTGCTCATATGGTTTATGTCGGTTAAAGGTTGCTATCACATATGTTAAAGGTCTCCTTATGGTTCTAAGTTGTCCCTCTTATGATGATTAAATGGTTCCTTTATGTTATGTCCAAAGGTGATTTAAAGTTCCTATGATTCTTTTTTTTCACAAATTCAAATGGTATTTTCCCCTAAAGGCACTTGATGATTTTTATGAGTGTGTAAGATGTTCTCCAAATTGTTTCACAAATTCAAATGGTATTTTCCTATAAATGTACATGATGATTTCTACAAGTGTGTAAGGTGTTCTCCATTATGATTGTCAATGTTCTTTGCATAATAAAATAGTCTTTAATATAAAGTGATGTATTTTTCACCCAAGAATATTAATACTTTACTTATGTATGACACCTTGTATTTCTCACTATCTTTTATCAACTCCCTAAAGCTTTATGGTATATGTAATTCTTGATCCATAGTTTTCCTTATATATGCTCATGTCCCCATCATGTCCCCAAGATATTCTCTTATGATGATTTATGATGGATCCTTATTATTATAACCTACAAAATATTCCTCACCCTCAAGTACAAGGTATATGGACGAGCTACTCATGCCATTACAAGGTACATGGACGAGCTACTCATGCCATTTTATTATGCTTTTTATGAGTTATGCAAGTATGATTACCTCCATGTATGATCTACCTTAAGCATTGATCATGTGTGGCATATTGAACTTACGTCTTTGATTATGTTTATGCATTTCAATTACTATGGCTTACTTCCCTTGTTGCATTGCACCCCACATACTTAGTACATTCCAAGTACTAACACATACTCTATACCTACATGATTTCACCATGTAGGGACCGGCGCTCATCGATATCCTCCACGTGGTTAGCTTTGGATCATTGAAAGAAGAGAGTTGGTGAGTCCTCTAGTTCTGGGATGATACCTAGTTTCTATCTTACATATGTTGAGACATTATTCCACTTTACTTTCTAGTTTGAGGGTGAGCCGTGAGCATGTCTTGGCCCCCATCCTATTCATGCTTGGAGGAGTTGTTGGATACTATGCCATGTACCTAAAATTTAATGTTGAGATTTTATGGAGACATATCCCTTAGACCCTATCCCTTATGTGATGCTATTTAATGTTATTGATTATGGTGGAAAGTTACGAAAGTCCCAAGTCCCTAAATGCCCACATAGCATGAGTCATACATACCCGCTCCTTAGACTTATTTGCTATGTGATTCATGTTTATCTTCTTGCCTATAATATCTCCATAGCATGAGTCCGAAGCCCCGCTTCCCTTAGAAATTATTTATAATGTGCTTATTTATCTTTTATTATTTCCATGAAACCAAGGATGTGCAAACGATATGCTAAGAGGCTTGTTTGGGTTGCCTTCAGGCTTCCCATTCGCTGTGTCACGTCTAGGCCCTAGGGTTAGGTCGTGACAATCCTATAATGACCCTCCAGTTCATTTCTATGATTTTGGTGTTATTTTGTGATTTGAGCATGTTTATAGTGACAATAAGATTATTAGCATGATTATTGCTTGGGTTATTCGAGAGTTATGTGGATTTTTGGGTTAATCGAGACGTTATACCCATAAAATGAGTTTTCAAGTAATGTCCTAGTAAATAACCTCGGAATGGAATGTTGATGATTCCATTAGCTCCAAAATGATCGAATTAGACTAGGGACATGTATGGTACTTATATGAGGGGTTGAATGGTAATGACTACTGAGGAACATGTTTGAGAAGCGAGACACGAATATTTGGGTGCGAACGAAAGTATAGAGAACTTTTTGAGAGGGCACCTATGTTGGATATTTGTTGCATTCGTAAGTTTTTGCTGGCGATGGCAAACGGACTGGACAGGAAAGGTAAGGGGGTTTTAGCCCTGCATATGAATGAGAGCATATTTTCTATTCTGTGCAGTTATTTGGTTAGCCTATGCACCATTTTCGATTGATTGTGGGAATCACTTGTATGAGGAAGCCATAATGGAGTAAAAGTTATACATCCAAACCACGAGTGCAGTTATAAATAACAATGATTATTCGAACATCTGGTGATGTAATAAGGAAAGGTATGTCTACCCGATTGATCCTCGTGACTTGTCAGTTGATTAAGCGAATGTGAAAAATAATGGACTTTGGAGACTTTCTTGTTGAATAGCTACATCGGCTCACTATCATATACAAAAGGGTGGTAGGATTTTAGGATAGTGAGGGTGGTACCGAACTATTGTAGAAGACAGAACATGCTTATCACTTATATACTCATGGTATGGACTAGAACCTACAGGCATGCCTATGTTTGTACTTTCGTGGATGAAATTTTTATTAGTGGGGGATTTTGTAACAACCCTTTGGGTCATTTCTATGGTTTAGGTTTTATTATGTGATTTGAGCATGTGTATAGTGACTTCGGGACTATTAGGCTGATTATTGGTTGGGTTATTCGGGAGTTATGTAGATTTTTGGGTTAATCGGAAAGTTATACCCATAAAATGAATTTTTGGATAAAGTCCTAGTAAACGACCTTGGAAAGGAATTCTGATGATTTCATTAGCTCTGGAACAGTCGAATTAGGCTAGGGACATATCTAGCGCAATTATATCATGGATTGCGAATTTGACCATTGGAATCGGTTAGTAGTTAACTCAGTCAATGCTCTCAGAAACCATGCCCCAAATGAGAATTTTGATTGTGCTGTTAGCTCTGGAACATCAATTTTTGTCTAGGACAACCCTTCATTTGATATCGGGGTTGTCTGGATATGATTTGACCCTAGGGGCTTTTTTCTAAAAGTTGCGTATTATAAAAGTGGGACTCTCACTTTATAATAGGAAGCTCCATTGCAAATTTCAACTGCACCATTGGGTCCAAAACGTCAAAATACATAGGGCTATGTTTTTTGTTTGCAAAAATTGAAGTCCGGACAAGCCCAAAACGATGAAAAAGCGATTGAAGAATGAATGTAAAGAGAGATCAGGAGGTGGCAGATTTTGAGGCTGACACGTGGTGTTGTCAAGATCTTCCATGTGTCAGCAATATCTCAGAATATTTGCCACCTATAAATATATAAGGACCCAGATGTTTTACGGCCTCATTGGAGCTTGAAAATTTTGATTTTGGGAAGTTTTGAACCAAGGTGATGCTACATAGGAGCTCTCACGATACGCGTGAGGTCACACCACCTGTGTAGAGCCTCCATGAAGTGACCCTTGGCCTTATGAGGGGTGTTTGGCCTTAAACGTGGAGTTTAAACTAAGGCACATAATGCATGAACCCCTCACGGTCTGTTTGATATGTCACGGACCGTGTGGTAGCCCTATCTTGAAATCCCTCAAGTTTTGAGGCTATGTAAAGTGGTACGGCCAATAGAATTGTCCTTATGGAGAGTACGATCCATATAACTCACCGTATGGGCTCTGGAGTGAAATTTTTATAAGTATAGAATAGCGTCTCAAAACTTTATCATGTAATTTTTTCTAAGGGGATGGGTACGGGCAAGGACTCGGTTCGAGTCCCTTCGTACGACCCGTGTGACCCTCCTTATGGATGATTTCATCAAATTTTTCTTAGTATGGAATTATCATTTTGGACCTTTTTCAAGTGAAAATTTTTCGAATTGTCAGATCATGGACCATGCACACTGTTCGTATGACCTTGCACGGCTCGTATAGTTGCCCCTGAGACATTAAATTTCAATTTTTAACTCGTTTCATTAATGGTGTTTTCATAATTATGGATTATTATAAGGATCTTTTGTGACTTCCTATACGACCTAAAGACTTCGTAATGACCTAAACTCTATTCCTCTCATTCAAATTTATTCCTACACTTAGAATTATTCAAATTCCCTTATCTAAAGAACTCTTCTCAACTAAACCATTAGAGATTTGCTTGGAGCATAAAGAAGGGTTTTCTTCTTCATCAAGTTTCTTCTTATTTCTTCTTGGTTAGCTAAGGTGTGTGGGTTTTGATTCTTGGTCTCTTTCAACTAAGAAGACCAAAACTCTTTTACACTCAATTTCATGGAATTTCCTTTACTTTAAATATGGGTTTTAAGAATTATGATTTAATAAATTCAATTGAAGTATGGCTATGCTTATTTGATGATTTTAAGTTGATTTAGGCCCTAATATGATGAATTACATTAAAATTATGAAGTTATGAATGTGTATGTCCCCTTTAAATCTTGATTTGTGTATAGGTAATTTATATTATGATTTAAATGTAAGTTTTACTTATGTTTACTTGAATTTCATAATGTATTGTTGATTTAAGTTTGAATCTCTATTACCCATGCTATTCTCATCTCATTCATGGCATATGCATACATGAAGTGGGCCAAGACCCAATGATGCTTATGTATATGATTTGATAAGATTATGGTTATGAAAAGAATGTGATCACACATATATCTCATATTCTGGCTCATTGAGCAATTATGGGTATTTACACCACTATGTTTAAGGGAGCATCGATTGAGGTTTGAGCGGGGTAGGCTATCCCCAATGGTCCATACTCATTTCTCAAGAAAGTGCTCCAAAGGAGCTATTCCTATGTATGAAATGTATTCATGAAGAATGTTTTGGCCTTTTAGCCTAAGAATGCAAGGTTATGAAGAATGTGATTTGGCCTTTATTGAAAGTCTTATATCTTTTTTACAAGCACGTATATATATATATATATACTTCATGAGGTTTATGGAGTACAAACCCCCCAACAAGGTTGATGGCATATAAACTCCCCAACAAGGTTACCCAGGTCTACCACCCCCAACCTAGCGATCAAGGTACCAACCCCTCAACAGGTTACTCGGGCCTACAACCCCCCGAGCTAGGCTTGGTCATCCCCCAACACTATAGAGATAATATCATATATATATACACACACACATACACATAAAAACACACACACACACACATTCCTTCTATCATCATATAGTCATTTTAGCCATATATTCCTCTCATCATCATATTATATACATACATTCATTTTAATCATCATTTCATCATCATTCCATCATCATATAGTCATGTAACTCATAAGATATGCATTGGAGATTTAATTCCTCAAGAATACATCATTGGACATTTAATCAAACAATTAAAGGGCGTGTAGTGCTAGATAAACCATGAAATTCAAGAGTGTTATCATTCTAGAAAATTCAATGTAAAACCATCAATAGATACTTGGTAACATCCTCAAGCAATATACATCAAAAGCCTTCATCAAATCTTACAATAGATCTTAGATTCATAACTCAAAACATAGTAAAACAGTCACAATTTCATAAGCCCAACCAAAGTGTGCAGTAATTTTCATAATAAATAAGACCCATGAGTAAATCAACTTTAAATCATGCAATTTTTAAGAAAAGGAAGCTTGGACATCATGGGTGAAAGGAACCCATGAAACCCACATAGCTTAACTTTGGAGATTAAATTGATGAAGATTGTAGATGGAGACTTGAAGCTTGAGTGAGATATGAAATAAACCCATACCTTAGCTTTGGAGATGAACTTGATATAGATTGGAGATGGAGACATGAAGCTTGAGAGGAAAACCTTAGATTCAAATGATGTTTGACACTTGAATTTAGGAGTGAAATATTTGGCTAAGAATTTAAATGAGTATTGGGGAATGTTTTGAATGATATGAGGGTGAGAATTGCCTAAGTATAGGTATTTTCATATTTGGAAAAAATTAGGCCCAACACCCAAAGACCTTGGACCACACAAATATTAACTGGGCAAAAAATACACTAGTCCACATTGCGGACCTGTCGCGAAGTCAAGTTTTCCTCATTTGCGTGCCCTAGCCACGTCATACCAAGGGCGCGCAAACCTCACTGGAATTTGCATTCTTAAAAAATTGCTAGTTGTTTGCTCTTAAATCAGTCTTAGACCTATTTTCCACTCAATTTGACCCCCTAAATAAGAATATGAAGTCAAATTTTTGATATCACGCATGGATTTTGAGATATGAGGAAATTACAATTTTGGGCACTTCCGAGACACATTTTTAGGCACTTAATGGGGTCAGTGACAGGTAAAGAAGGTCCATACCAAAATCAATTTCCCTTTCGGGAGGAACACCAAGAAGCTCATAAGGAAAGACATCAAGAAACTCATTAACCACCAAAATGAACTCAATAGGAAGGACTTTGGACTCAACATCCCTAACCCTCACAAGATGATAGAGACAACCCTAAGAAATCAACTTTTGGGCTTTAAGACAAAAAATGAATCCACCCTTGACCACCACATCATGACTTTCCCACTCAAGAACGGGCTCATTAGAGAATTGAAAATCTAACCCTACAAGTTCAACAAACAATAGAAGCATAATATGCATGCAACCAATCCATCCCAAGAATGACATCAAAATACACCATATCTAACTCAACAAAATCACAAGGCAAGATTTTATGCAAAATGAACACGAAATAATATCTATAGAACTTTGTAGCAACAAAAGACTCACTAACAGGGGTAGACACTTTATAAGGCTCACACAACAATTCGGGACTAACATGAAGCTTTTTGGCAACAAAAGGAGTAATAAAAGAAAGAGTGGCACCCGAGTCTATCAATACATACACATCAAAATCAAAAACCTTTAACATACCAGTGACGACATTGGACACCTCATCCACCCCTTCTCTCCCTTGAAGAGCATAAAAACTATTTTGCCTTGGAACACCCCCTTGTAGGCCTCCTCTTCCCCTTTGACCCGCATTTGCACCTTAGCCTTGTGGACGACCATCTATACCTTTGTTTCGAGCACAAGGAAAATCAACCAACTTATGACCCACTTCACCACAACCATAGAAAGCATTAAAGTTCCTCAAAAATGGACCATTATGGCTCCTACCACATCTTTGACACATAGAGTTTAGGCACCACACCACCACCACCTTGGAACCTTGGATAATAATTAGCAAACCCCCTATTAGAAGCATTGGAAGACCCATGGCCTTGAAACTTAGGGCCTTGAGAAAACCAGCCACCCTTGGAACCTAGGAATCCACCTTCAAAAAGAGCCCTCTTAGACTTACCACTCCTTCTCTTTCGAAGCTTCTCACCCTCTAGTTGCTCAGCATATGTCATGAGACAGGACAAATCCATATCACCCACTAACATGGCGGTACAACACTCCTCATAAACCAAGTCGGACACACCCAACATAAATTTGTTCATCCTTGACCTCGACTCAACAACCAATTGTGGAGCAAACTTGGAGAGTTAATTGAACTTGAGGGCATACTCCCTCACACTCATAGAACCTTGCTTAAGATTCATAAACTCCATCATCTTTAGCCTCCCTTAGCTCAATAGGAAAGAACCAATTGAGAAATACGGCTTTGAACTCCTCCCAAAGAATAGCATCACCATCTCCCCTTCTCCAACTTCCATTGAATGAACCAAATTTGAGCCACCCCCTTAAGTTGGTAGGACGCCAACTCCACTTTCTCCTCAGAATTAACACCCATAATAGATAACACCTTATATAGCTCATCGATGAACTCTTGGGGATCCTCATCCAGTTTGGATCCATGGAACTCTGATGGGTTCATTCTAATCAAATCTCTCACCCTAGAAGTTGGAGTGGGAGCATGAGGGACTTGGACCTCTTGGTGAATTTGGTTGGTCATAGCACGAGCCAACATTGTAATAGCATACCAGAATTTATCTTAGGCTACCCCTCCATCTTGAGGAGCGGGAAGGGTCGATTACTCCTCGGTGTACGGGCTCTCCTTATTCTCCCTCTTAGAATCGGCATGATCTGGAAGAGCAAAGAGTATTCGTTAGGGAAGAAGCCTTACACTTATATCTAAAGCACGATATAGACTATGAAGAAGTGAAATGTTTTCTAAAATACCTCATAGTCTCCCATTCATAGTTGTGGCGTGTTTCACAACCATAAATGAGACTCTAATCGATGTGGTGTATTGGATTTTCGAGGATCATTAACAACCTAGGGCTCTGATACTAAGTTTGTCACGATCCAAGCCTAGGGCCTAGACGTGACATGGCGAATGGGAACCTGAGGGGACCCCAAACAAGCCTTTTAGCATATCATTCACACATCCTTCGTCGTGGAAGTTAAATAAACAACACAAAAGTTATAAATAAGGGAATCGGGACTAAGGGAAGTCTTGATATTTATAAAAAAAGATAAAAGAGTCAAGTTCATAGCATAAGTACATCAAATATCCAACAACACCTCTAACATGGAATGGAGCAGGGGTCAAGACACTTTCTGGGCTCGCCCTCATAGTATCAAGTATTCAACATAAAGAAATATCAAATAGTAAGAGTAGCATAGATAGTGTCCTCGGACTTGAACATTCACCAAAGCTTGTCTTCTGAAGTACCAAACTAGCCACGTGGAGTATGATTGAAATGTGCTCCAGTCCCCATATGGTAATATCATGTAGGCATATAGTATGCGTTAGTACACTTGAATGTACTAAGTATGTAGGATACAATGCAACAAGATATAAGCCAATATAGACAAAATGCATAATCATAAGAAATGAATAACTATAATATCAATATAGCATACATGATCAATGCTTGAAGTAAAACATTCTTGTAAATCCTATAACTTGCATAGTACATATCACATGTGTGGGAAGAGACCATAACCGACATAGACCAAGAGAGCTACTACTTGGAATCTAAGGCATTTTACCCCTTGTAAGGTGATTAAGGCATATCACTCCCTCAACAAGGTGATTGAGGCATGTCACCCCCTCAACAAGGTGATTGAGGCATGTCACTCCCTCAATAAGGTGAGTGAGGCATGTCACCCCCTCAACAAGGTGTGGTTTACTTGCAAAGTAAGCAACGAAATCAGACAGACTCTACTTTTTTTGTAAGAAAATGTATGTAGAAGAAAGAGAAAATTCGTTGTATGAAAAGTGCAATAATCCTCTCTATTTATAACTAGCGAAATGGGATGATAATATATTAATAGAGTCACTTGACTTATAAATCATGTAATAGATCATCAATAACATGAGAATCCTTGTCAAGATATTTTATCAAACACTTGGTGGGTTCATAATGCGTCTTAAAATCATGCAATTTCAAGAGTGAAATAATATGAGAAAACTCAATGCAAATCAATCTACCAACATATAGTAAAACCCTCTTATACGATACCTTGAAATCCTTCATCAAATTTCATAATAGATCATGGTTTCATAGCTCAAGACATATATAGTCTCACTAGACAAAACCAATTCATGGTATAAGCTTGAAATAGATAGACATGCATAATCAATCAACATTTCATAAAACCCCAAAATAATTTATAATCGTAATCCATAATAAGAGATACTCATAAATGATACAACTTGAAAACATGCAATTTTCATAAAATGAAAGATTGGGCTCCATGGGTGAAAGGACCCAATGGATGAAACCCACATACCTCAAACTTGAATTTTCTTGAGATGAGCTTGAAGGAAACTTAGAGCTTGAAGTGAATCTTTGAGTTCCAAAATTAAGCTTGAAATTCTTGAAATTTGAATGAGATATTTGGTTAAGTCTTAGAGAGGTTTTTGTGAGAGTTTTGAGTGATATAGAGTTGAAAAATGGCTAAGTATGAGTATTTTCATGCATAAGTGGGTATGAGGCTATGACCCCAATGCTTGGCCGACAAAGGAAAAATTAAGGAAAAAAATGTACTGGTCCACCTCCAGTCTGCGATGCGGACCAAACGCGCACCAAAAATAATACTACTCTACGCCCCTGGCGCGTCACGGCCAGGGCGCGAATCCTCTCTGGAAATCAAAAATTAGCAAAATTTATTTTTCACTACGGGTCCTCTAAAATTCGAGTTATACCCATTTCCCATTCAATTTTGCCCCTTGATCGAGAATATGAAGTCAAATTTTTGATATCACACTTGGATTTTGAGATATATGGAAATTAAGATTATGGGCATTTCCGAAGCACATTTTGGGGCGTTTCACTTACTTATATGCAACTTTTAACGGAAAGCCCCGGGGGAGTCAAATCGCATCTGGAAGTCCCTGGTATAAAATAAGGTTCGGCCTAGATCAAACTCAACGTTCAGAGCTAACCACACAATCAAAATTCTCATTCGGAGCGACTATTAACCAGTTCCGGTGGCAAAATTTGCAAGCCATGATATAACTATACCGGATATGCTAATAGCCTGATTCGACCGTTCCGGAGCTAATGGAATCGTCAGAATTTTACTCGAGGTTGTTTACTAGGACTTTACCAAAAACTCAGGTTATAGATATAGTTTCCCGGTTAACTCAAAAATCTACAAAACTCCCAAATAACTCAACCAATATCCATCCCAACAGTCCCAACAAATAACCAATTGTACGAGGTCACTATATGCATGCTTAAATCAACAAAATAACTGCAAAACCATTGAAATAACATGGAGGGTTATTACAAGTGTCCTATTGTAGCAACGGCAACACCGTTCACAATAGTATTTTATTGTCTTGTATTAGAATTCATTTTATTTTTTTGTTGAAGAATAAAAAACAATCTTTAATAAACGGGTGAAGTTTTTATATTTTTCAAACAAAATACAAATGATTAAATTTATTCGATGAAGTTTTATTATATTCTTCAAATTAAATTATCTTTTCTTTTTGGGAACAAATTTAGTATTCAATGAAATTATCATATTCTTCAAATCGGATATTAAACTTTCCTTTTCTTATTCTTTGCTAAATAGATTTACTATTTGATGAAGTTCTTTTTTTTTCTAATCAAATATTAAACTAGAGTAGAAAAATCAAAAGATTTTCAATCTCCAAATTTAAAAAATAGTTGAACACAAAAAATAGCAAATATAAATTCCTTGAGCTTGATGGGTATTGTGCTCCACAAAAATATAAGCATAACAAAGAAAAAATAGGAAGTTTAAATATAATAAACAAATATTCGATACCACAGAATTCATTGTGTGTCGTTCTTAAGGAATTTAATCCCCCTAACTGTACCTAAGGTTGTGGATTATTTCTCCCAAGATAAAATGGATATACCTGTTAAACAAGTAGTGGTACCACACACTTTAATAAATTTAGTGAACTCAAAAGTAAGCAACGAAATCAGACAGACTCTACTTTTTTTGTAAGAAAATGTATGTAGAAGAAAGAGAAAATTCGTTGTATGAAAAGTGCAATAATCCTCTCTATTTATAACTAGCGAAATGGGATGATAATATATTAATTCACCCGTTCAGAATAGACTCATATGTTCAAAATAGGCATGGATCTTTTGGGAAGGAGATAGTTGTTCGGAAGAAACGGATCCTTTTCTTGAATTTTAAATAAATTTTGCGAATTTAATAAATTTATAAAATATTTTGCAAATTAATTTAATTAATAAATAATTTATAAATTAATTTAATTAACAAATAATTCACAAATTAACTAATAAATAAGCAATTTCATGAATTGATTTATCAATTTTATCATAAAAAGGAAAACTTAGTGAGAATGATAAATAAATTTTATCTAAAAAGATTATCGATCAATTACATCATTTGTCAAAGTTGAAGTTAAAATCAAGCCGGGCGACAACAGTGCGATGGGGTACTTTCTATTTGGCCCTTTAAGAGCTAAAGAAAGTGTCTCCTACTATAAAGAGAATATTTTTTCTCTATTCTACAAATAAGAGATAAGTGACTTTTCTTTTTTTTTTCTTTCACTTAGTACCTCCCATTTCTCAATTCTCATTCCTCTTTGAGCATATTCCTTTTGACATCCTCTTTGGAAAATTCTATTTGAAGAATATTATCAAGAGCTAGAAAATTTTAGGATAGAACTATTTGTCTCAAAAGCAAAAGGTTTCAACAGTACCATTACTGACATTAGTACAAGGAAAAATCCTAAATAGATCTGACTCACCATTAACATTAGTATAACAAGAAAATTTGGACAAAACTCACACAAACTCTTCATGCAAATCAAATCTGTGGAGGTAATGACTAGCAAGGTTATTTTTCATAAAACATTAATAGTGGCCCTCACTTTCAAAAGTTAACTTCCGTAACTTTTGATTAGACAAGTGAGAGTTAGGATCAAGCATGTGAAAGTTATCATCAGACAAGTGAGATCAAAAGTTTAAGACAATTCACTTTCAAAGTCATTTTTGTAAATTACCTATTACAAGTAGGATTTAGAGGAAGACCTAACCCGATAGCTTTTTCTAATAGGAATTCTAAACCAAATGCACCCCAAACTCCCTTTTTACTATTATAGTTGTCAAGCTGTTTTAAGAAAATAATAGAAAATCTTGTACTATAAACTAATTTCTTGGTCACGGTGCTCATTACTTTCTACTATATTACAAGAGGGAGTTAAGCAGCTCAAGCAGGCAGCAGGTTGACATGCCTGCTTGAGCTGTCTACTTCCTCTTATACATTACTCATAAAAATATTTCGGAGATTTTTTAATCCAATCTTTTTAAAGTAGTTGCTTAGTAATTTTTACAATATTATCCCTAACAACTAATTTTCACAATTGAATGGCCCATTAAAATATTTTGGAGATTTTTTAATTTAATTTATTTAAAGTAGTTGCTTATTAATTTTACAATATTGCCCTTCATAAATAATTTTTCAGCTACTTCAATTGTTCAGTTATTTTAAATTAATGGAACCGACAAAAATATTTCGGGGGTTTCTTATGTAATCTTTTCAAAGCAGCTACTTAGTAATTTTACAATATTACCTCTAACAACTAATTTTCACAATTGAAGGGCCCATAAAAATATTTTGACGATTTTTTAATTTAATCTATGTAAAGCAGCTGCGTAATGATTTTACGATATTGTCAATGAATTCTACTATATTATAAGAGGGATTTAAGCAGCTCATGCAGGCAGCAGGTCAACATGCCTGCTTGAGCTGCCTACTTCCTCTTATACATTATGCGGGACCCATAAAAATATTTTGAAAATTTTTTAATTGAATCTATTTAAAGCAGTTGCTTCGTGATTTTACAATATTACCCTTAACAACTAATTTTCACAATTGAAGGGCCCATAAAAATATTTTGATAATTTTTTAATTTAATTTATTTAAAGCAGTTGCTTATTAATTTTGCGATATTGCCCCCTTATAAATAACTTCTCAGCTACTTCAATTGTTCAGTTATTTTAAATTAATGAAACCGACAAAAATATTTTGGGAGTTTGTTAATTTAATCTTTTCAAAATAGCTGCTTAGTAATTTTACAATATTACCTCTAACAACTAATTTTCATAATTGAAGGGCCCATAAAAATATTTTGGTGAATTTTTAATTTAATCTATGTAAAGCAGCTTCTTAGTGATTTATGATATAGTCAATGAAATTACAATAAAAGTTATAATTTATTTTAGAGTGAAAAGATTTTACAATATTGCTAATGAAATTAGGATAAAAGTTATAATTTATTTTAGAGTGAAAATTTAAAATAATAGCTGCTTAGTGATTTTACGATATTGTCAATAAAATTAGGATAAAATTTATAATTTATTTTAGAGTGAAAATTTAAAATAATAGCTGCTTAGTGATTTTACGATATTGTCAATAAAATTAGGATAAAAGTTATAATTTATTTTAGAGTGAAAATTTAAAATTATTTAATCATTAGACTAAAAATTCATCAATATTAGTAATATTTATTGAATATTTATTTTACATCTAATAAAATGATTAAACAACATTTAATTATATAATTAAAGATAACTTTGTGAATAACTATTGGGCTCGTGCATTGCACGGAATTTGGTATCTAGTACTATCTTATAAGAGAGAGTTGACGCAACTCAAGCAGGCAGCAAGTCGACATGCCTGTTTGAGCAGCTTAAGGGTATATCCGTAATTTTACATGGTTCTTCCGCCGTAATTTATATGATTTATTTTTAGTGTTAAGAAATGCTGTTAATCATGATAATTAAAGTTGCTCAAGCAGGCAGCAGGTCGACATCGCTGCTCAAGCAGCTTGAGGGTATATCCGTGATCTTTTATAGTTCTTCTGTTATAATTTGTTTGTCTTATTTTAGTGTTAAAAAATACTACTAATCATGATAATTAAAGTTGCTCAAGCAGGCAGCAGGTTGACATGCCTGCTTGAGCAGCCTAAGGGTGTATCCGTAATTTTTTATACTTCTTTCATTGCAATTTGTTTGTCTTATTTTTTGTGTTAAAAACGCTACTAATTAAATTCTATCTATATCACTTAAATTAAAACAAAAAAATAACAGAGCACGAGCGTCGATGTTTAGTATTTTGTAGATATGAAGGAACAATTGAATTAATAAGTTGAACCCTGTCTTTTCTGCAAGGTAATTGTTGCTAGTTTAGTGTTATAGGTAATTTTTCTTTTACTACCATTTTGATTATAATGCTTGAAAGGAAACATGGCCTTATTTGACAAGTGATCTATATTATCTGTTATCATCAAAGTAGCACAAGATAAACGATCTGGTTTATCCTTATAAAAGTAGCAACAGTTTTCAAATGTTCCCAAACTCACTTCCATTGATAGTGTTGCATAATGATAAAAAAATAATAATAAAATACTAGTGGAATACTTGAGTTTCATAACCAACTTCAGATTTTGTAGAGAAAAGAATTTAATTCAACAACTATTGAAGACTAAAAAACTCTTGAATAATGAATAGTTGAATACTTGTACAGCATGGCATTTAACAGCATTCAGAAGGTTCAAAGCTCAAACACCATTTCACTGCCTTTCATCTTTACCCTTGTCTCATAATCCTAGCTGAAGCTGTTGCAAATAAGCCTTGCAAGCCCGATCAGTATTCATGGGCCTGCCACGTTGAGGGGCAAGACTTCGGGCTCTCTTTTTGCTTGCTATCTACAAGCTGAAGGAGTCAGTAAGATAGCTTTCAAATGCAATTTGATGTTGAAATTGAGTCCTTTCACATATAATTCAATATCCAAAATTATATGTTTGCCAAAGGTTCGACAATATTCAGTGCTTTTTTCCTTGGTAGGGAGCGGGATTGATTTTTCTGTTAAGTCGTTCAATTGCATTCTATTATACTTCTACAGGCAAGTGGCACCAAATCAAAGATCTGAAAATTTACAAGACATAGTGACAACTCTTGTTGCACATGCCTGTTCAGTTTGTAATCAGTTGGAGCAATCTGTTAGTAGTATCTCATTGGTAGAGATCATTTCGTCTCGAGAGATCACAGATGGTCAAAACAGCATGGATGACAAAGGCAGTCAATAGCATGTATCAATTTTCTCCGAGGACCAACAGCATGTGAACCCATCTCCTTGAGTTTTTCCATGGTTAGATTTGCCAACTGATACTTGTTAATGCTGTTGGTCTGAAAGATGTTCACAAAATGTTCAAAGCCCCTTGAAACCAGCCAACTTCTCAGCCCTCCAGCACTTTCAAGCTTGCGCTCAAGATTAATTGCTCTTATTCTTTTATTTATCATCGCACCCCTATCAGCAGTAATAATTGATAGCTTGGTAATCTTAGAGGTGGAACAAACACCAGTGCTTCTATTAGTTTTGAAACTAGGCAATGGTCGGCTTTCTAAACGCTCCCTTTCACTTTGCCTTAATGGTCTTGGAAACTGAGAAATTAATTGTGGAACTACTTCCGCAACTGGTGGTATAGCAAGTTCAGGTGCAAAAGACTTTGGCACCTCCCTTTCACAAACTACGTTAGCTTCAGTATGCATCTCAACTTGATGTGGTTGACTATCAGTAGGTTTAATTGTTGGTACATGTGGCAGGCTTTCTCCAGAATAATGCACAGAAGACTGCTTAGGTGCAGGTAAGGGTGGGACCAAAATTTTAACTTTTTGCCTCTTGACTATTATCCAGCTATCTTCACCCAGGAGGTTTACCTGTGACGCACCTGGACCATCTTTCTTAGTTTTAGGAACAGGTACAGACTGTTGACGTTTAGTCCTTGCCATTAGTTGCTGGCCTGCTGAACATGGAAGAACAAAAAACAATTCTGGATGTTGAAGATGATATATTGACTTGTACCAAATAGAAGTATTGAGAGCCAGAAATATGTCAAAGATGCTAATCCAAAATATAATCCCCCTTTCCCACTCTGTCAACAAAAGCCAGACCAAAAGAAATTACTTGGAACAAAATCTGCAACACAAAGCTGTCTAAGAGAACTAGCACAGATCAAAAAAGTGTAGGACCTGAGAACTATATTTCCAACCGACTGAGAAAAACACATTACAAGTATTTTCTAAAGCATAAGCTTCACGGTGTCTCTAGGTTCAAAATTTCTATGGGCTGGGGTATACTAAAAGGATGTCTATAACAACAACTACAACAAACCTAGTGTAATCCCACCAGTGATGTCCAGGGAGTGTAGAGATTATGCAAACCTTACCCCTACCATCGAGAAGGTAGAGAGGTTGTTTCTGAAAGATGCTTGGCTGAACAAACAGTGAAAAAGAGGCAATAGCAACAAATAAAACAACAGCAAGATAATCAGATACTGAGGCGAAACAAGTAGTGCTTAAAATCTAAAAATAAGAGAAAGAAACAAATAATACTAACTCTGGGAAAAAAAGGGAACAACTACTAACTAACCTTCTACCCTAATCCTCGAACTCCACATCCTCCTATTAAGGGCCATGTCCTCAGTAAGCTGAAGTCACACCATCTCCTGCTTAATCACCCAAAAAACCTACCTCTACCACTCCTCAAGCATACCACAGTCAGCGTCTCGCACCTACTAACCAGGGAATCCGCACCTCCTCTTCATATGTCCGAACTATCTCAGCCTCACTTCCTGCATCTTATCTTCCGCGAGAGCTACTCATACCTTGCCCCGAATATCTTCATGTCTAAGCATATCTCTCTTGGTACGTCTACACATCTACCTCAGTATCCTCATCTCGACCACTCGCATCTTCTAGATATGAAAATTCTTGACAGGCCACCACTCCGACCCATATAATATAAGTAGGTCTGACCTCCACGTGCAACTGAAAGGATGTTTATATCAAACTAAGAAATAACAATTTATGCATGGGTAGTAGGATGATACTCTGATGCCAGACCCCTGGATTTAATGTAAAAGGACTTGCGCTTCACATTTCCAAGAGTCTAATCTAGTGAAATTAATAATCCCTTCCATTGAACCTTCCCATAGTAGACAATATAGAAAATATCACAAGAACCAAAAGAATTTACTGATGAGATTTTACTAGCATTTGTGGTCGCATTGGAAACCATAGTTAAAGGCTTTAGGTTTACGTAGATTTAAGTTGCTTGAACTCTTCACTTTTTGTGCCACACCCATGTCGACAAGACATGGGTGTGGGTGTGGGTGTGGGTGTGGATGTGGGATTCGTACCTGACCTGGTCAATTGGTTTTGGATGCTTTGACCAAATTCAAGAGAGATTCTGGACAGATTCAATGGTTTTTGCAATCAAAACAAAAACTAAGGTAAACTTGAAGAAAATGGAATACCAAATATATATAAATTTCTATTGCCGCACCCTTTCCTTTTATCTCCTTGTTCTTCTCTTGATCAATATTTTCTCATCAAATTTTCACATAATCTCATAATTTAGGTTTCATAAATCTATTTTTAGATATATATTTGAATTATTTTTAGCCAAATCCCCACACTTGTATCCATAAATAGATCTGTATCCTCTAATCCTGATATTTAGTTTAGATCATAGAGGATCCCAACCTCTAGATCCGCACCCGCATCGGACACCTGCACTTGAGTCCAAGCAACTTAGGAGTAGATCAAGGATCATTTCATACATTGGCTTGAAGTGTGGAAGAAGGCAGCATCACAACAATGATTGATGCGGTAGAAATACAACAACAGCATATATGACAATTGACAACCATCATAACAAACATATCTGCAGTGATTGCTAGTATTAATGTGATTCACTTTGTTTAACCATGATCACAGGCTGCACTACTTGAAGTATGATGTTTGACAGTGTAGCTCTTCAGCTGCTAAGCCTACTTCAGAATATTAGAGAACTCCATCATGTACCAAGAGATTTTAAATGTTTTTTCTGATTCTAAAGAATCAAAAGACTACAGTTCGAGAGATGATTGTCGTGAGCATCCTCCCGGTACTCTGTGGAATAACAGTCAAAAGATTTTCCTCTAAAAATAAAAAGGAAGATCAAAATAACAATGACAAAACCTTTCTCAAGAATTTAGAATGCCACATCACATGAAGTCGATGGCTTCATCTATGAGCCATATATATCAAATACTGGACTTGGTATCTACAAATTTTCCAAATGTTGATTTAGGTACCACCATCAAAGAAACAGAGAATCTACAGACTCATACATCCACAACTTCAAATGTTTAGTCGCTTCCAGGATAAACTGCAATCCTGCAGCAATCATGTCTTCTCATGTAGCTCAAAAGACAACACTATAGCCAAACTAGTATGGGTGTCTTAGAGACAGGAAAATCTCCCCATAGATGCCGTGAATAACAGAAGAAAACCGTTGGCAAATATTTCATAAACAACCTATGATCAAATTTTCAATTCACCAAGCATTGCACCAGACTGGGATTAGAGGCAGATCCAAGATTTGAAGTCTCCAGATGCCAAGTAGACTCATCAATTAAATCAACTTTAAGCTTCGGAATTGAATTATTCATCTTTTCGGTCTATATGACAAATCAATCAACAAAATATGAATAATAATAAGACAACAATTTATGTATTATATATACTACAAATTCACACCCCACATTTGGCTAAGATCATGAAGCGAACAAATTTAAAACTTTCAATAATATAACTAATATCATATCTATTCATCATTCATTTACAACTATACTCGACGAGTTTTCATATTCTAAAAATGGTCAATAATCACATCATTTCTTACATTTGCAAATAGATCACACTCTATATAACACAGTAAACAATCAATTAAACATTGATCACTGATGTTATTCTGCATTTTATTTTTATGTGCTTCATGAATGAGAATGCTCTCTCCACAATTGTCATAACAACAGGTAATCAGAGTTGAATTCACAAGTAAATAAACAAGTGTATAAGTCTGCACAAGATTTGATTCAACTAATGCCTTTGCCAAATCATGAATTCCATGCAAGTTGGAGAACCTGAGATTACCACCTTGCATATGAATTATGAAAGTACCAAGTTGGTAACTCAAATCTCGAATTTGCCCATTATCAATATCACATGGACAACACTATGCTAAAGTCATGATTGTCAAAGTTAATAAATTTAATAGATTTAAGCTACCCATCCCAAGAAGCAAATCAGTACTCACTACATCAAAACGATCCTTAAGCTCTTAAAGTTGCATATCAATGACAACAAAAAAGACTTCAACATGCAAGTGGTGCGGATAACAAACATTCAAAGACTTACGTTTGACATTCCAAGAAAATAAGACTTATCCAACATGAGAATCAACATACCATGCGAATCATAAAATGCGAAACACCATCCAACAAAGATTTCACATCTAGTTTTCCTCAGATCTTGTAATCTTTTCTTTGCAATGTTAAGAAACTCCACGACATTAACAATATCTTTAATCATTTTTTTGTAAAATCTTGTCAACTCATTTGACAATGCCAACACTTTCAACATCAAGGGAGGCAAAAACTAAATTCAATGATTTAATCTTTGTCAAGAGATATTATTCCGCTTGATTTCGATCACTTGA
>DF358027.1:0-21521 GCA_000787875.1 Solanum virginianum
TCATGCCTCCCCACCAATACACATCCCTCAAGTCTCTATGCATTTTGGTGGAACCGGGATGAATGGAATAAGAAGAATTATAGGCCTCATCAAGTATCTTCTCCCTCAAACCATCAACACAAGGCACACACATCCTACCTTGGCACCTAAGGGCACCATTTCCCCCTTGAGAGAAAACCTCTACTTTGCTCTCTTTCACCAAGGCCTTCAATTCAAGTAAGGAAGAGTAAAGATCTTGTTTTGCTATCAGCTCATCAACCAAAGAAGACTTAGACCCATCAACAACCACAACACTATCATCACCAACCTCTTCGAACCTAACCCCCAATCTAGCCAATCTATGCACATCCCTAGATATCTCCCTATCACCACTATCCATATGAGTTAGGCTACCCATGGAAACCCAACTCAAAGCATCCGCCACCATATTTGCCTTACCCGGATGATAATGCACACTCATGTCATAATCTTTGATAAGTTCTAGCCACCTTCTTTGTCTCAAATTAAGATCTTTTTGAGTGAAGACATATTGCAGGCTCTTATGATCGGTGAAGATATCCACATGCACCCCATACAAATAGTGATGCCTAATTTTTAATACAAATACCATGGTGGCTAACTCTAGATCATGGGTAGGGTAGTTCCTTTTATGTACCTTTTGTTGTCTAGAAGCATAAGTTATGACCTTACCATTTTGCATTAGCACACAATCTAAACCAACTCTAGATGCATCACAATACACTACAAAACCCTCAAAGCCCATTTGGTAGTGACAATATAGTAGAGAACATAAGCCTATCCTTCAATGTTTGGAAGCTTCTCAACAAAACCATAAAGCTCATATGGTAGTGACAATATAGGAGCGGACACAGGCTTATACTTCAATGTTTGGAAGCTCCTCACATTCATCGGTCCATATAAACTTAACCTTCTTTTGAGTCAATTTGGTCATAGGGAAAGCAATGGAGGAGAACCCATTAATAAATCTTCTATAGTAACCCGCTAGACCCAAGAAGCTCCTAATATCCAATGAGATCAATGGTCTAGGCCAATTCCTAATCACATCAGTTTTCTTAAGATCTACTTTTATACCATCCCTCGACACCACATGACCCAAGAATGCAACCTCCTTCAACCAAAATTTGCACTTATCATATTTAGCATACGATCTCTTCTCCTTCAACTTTTGCAATACCACCCTCAAATGACCCATATACTCTTCCCTACTATGAGAGTAGATCAAAATATCATCAATGAAGACCACAATAAAGGAATAAACGTAAGGTCTAAAGACCCTATTCATTAGGTCCATGAAGATGGTCGGCGCATTGGTCAACCCAAACGACATCACATCAAACTCATAATACCCATATCTAGTCCGGAAGGTCGTCTTGGGAATATCACACTCCCTCACCCGCATTTTCTAATACCCGGACCTATGATCAATCTTAGAGAAGAAGCTAGCCCCTTTCAATTGGTCAAACACGTCATTAATTCTTGGAAGAGGATGTCTATTCTTTATATTGACCCTATTGAGTTACCGGTAATCAATGCACATTCTAAGTGACCCATCCTTCTTTTTCACAAACAACACCGGAGAACTCCAAGGTGATTGACTAGGTCTAATAAATCCCTTTTCCAAAAAACCTTTCAATTGCTCTTTTAACTCCTTCAACTCCGTCGGAGCCATACGATAAGGGGGAATAAATATAGGTTGAGTGTCAGGAAGTAGATCTATGCCAAAATCTATCTCTCTCTCGGGAGGAACATCGGGAAGGTTATTTGAGAAGACATCAAGAAAATTATTTATAACAAGGACTGACTCAATGGAAGGGACTTTGGACTCCATATCTTTAATCCTCACAAGATGATAGAAACACCCACTAGAAATCAACTTGTGGGCTTTAATGCATGAAATGAATCTACCCTTGACCACCACATCTTGACTTTTTTACTCAAGGACAGGTTCATTAGAAAATTAAAACTTGAACCTATGGGTTCTACAATCAATAGAAGCATAGTAGGCATGCAACAAATCCATCCCAAGTATGACATCAAAATCTGCTATGTCTAATTCAATAAGATCCCAAGGTAACAACTTATGCAAAATGCAAATAGGACAACTATTAAAAACTTTCCTAGCAACAATAGAGGCACCAATAAGAGTAGATACTTCATATGACTCATGCAATAACTCAGGGACAACATAGAACTTTTTAGCAATAAGAGGGGTAACAAAAGAAAGAGCGGCACCCGGATCAATCAAAGCATACACATCAAAGTCAAAGATTTTCAATATACTAGTAACAACATCGGGTACCTCACCAACCTCTTGCCTCCCATGTAGAGCATAAAATTGATTGTGTCTTAGCAATACATTTATGTTATTGAGATACTTGTAATGATATCCTTTTTAGTCAAACAAAAGAGACAAGATATGAAAAGTTTAATAAAAGCTAAGTTGGACTAAGTCCTAAAAGATCAAAGAGATATTTTAAGAACTCTTACTCTTTAAGTTATGAGCATTATAAAAGTTATTTTCGGAGTAGTATTGAGTGAGTGTAATAATTACTTGAACTCATAAACTACGTAGCCAGCATAGGATAGGATTGTACCAAAAGTACAACACCTCATTACCTCTGAGATGGCTCAATTTTGGGATGGATCCACTCCCCTAGTTTTCATTCTATACCCAGGAATAGTATGGGATAGCTCTGACAGCGTGAGCAAGATGTTGTATTACCACGAAGCTCATAGTGGTGATTGTCGATTAGAGAAACTCCCCAAGTTAAAGCATGCTAGTTTCTATATATAAACTTTTAGCATATTTTCTATTTTCAGTATGTACTGCATTTATTGCTTATGATATCTTATTTTGAGATATGTTTAAGTTACTTTGAGCATATTATCTTATCCTAAGTTCCATTTTGGTTATTTTACACACCATATATTTCATGTATTGATGTCCTCTAGGCCTGGATTATTTTATAATGTAGACGCAGGTGACAGAGTTCCTCAGCAAATGCTCTGTTGAGGACCAACTATCCATCTAGCTATTGGTGAGATATCTTATCAGCCAAAGGCTTGAAGTCATTACTTATGTTCTCTTTAGTAGTTTTCTTTTCAGTTGTGTTACCGTAGGCCTTTCCCCATAGTTGTTTCAGACCATTATAAGTAGAGGTTCCATGGACTATATGATAGGTGTTTCAGTTTTCGTTTTTAGATGTTATTGGGATATTTCTTTTGTTTAGATTGTTCAGACCATTGCAGTTTCTTTAGTACATCGTACCTATGCCCAATGTTTATTAATTAAGTCTTCCGCTAAGTAAAGTAGTCAGATTAAGTGATTCGCTTGGGATCAGAAATAGTTTTTGGTGCCGGCCACACCTAGGATGGGAACTCGGAGTGTGACATTTGCATTACTATGATTTACTTCATTAGTACTTACATTCTGTCATCACCCCCAAGAAACATTTTGTTCCATTAGATCACTTTTTGTTGGTTGAATCTGGATGTTGCACAACATACTCATGGGGTAGACATGCATTATTTGATTGAGAGATTCTTTGGTCTGTCAACTTTTTGAAGACCCAGATTATGTTAAATTTTCTGATTTTTCATTGTTACTGCAAATATGATTTTACGAGTGTTGCAATAAAGGAGGAATGTTTAGGCAATATGAAAATCAGCTAATTATCATTTAATAATTTTTTGGGCTTATTCTTACCCCTTATTCATATTAATCTTTTTTCCTTTTTTGTTATATTTGCAGTACATGTTTTAAGATTTTTCTTTTACCTCGGAAGATTTGGCTGCCTTTGAACTTGAGTAGCTTGATGATTTGAACTTTTTTGACACTAATGATCTGCATTCTAGTGTTGAGTGCAATGATGATGTTGTTGCTTAAAATTTTAAAAAGCTTGCTGGGGACTTGATGTTGGTCAGTATATTTAAATTTATAATTCTCAAAGTTTTAATATTTCTCATATTAATATTCTGTCCTCTTTTATTTTTGTTACGTGCGTAATGACTTCAAAGCTTTAGAGGTCAAGGTTAAAGCGCAAATTAGGAAACTAAAAGCTTACAGGGATGAATGTTTCAAGAATGTGCTTAATGAGATTAAGTTGATACAAAGCGAAAGATTAAAGAACGAAGGAATTGTTGCACATAAGGTATCATAGATATTCATGTATAGGCATGTTGTTAAGAATTTTAATGGAAGTTGTGTGGAATGTATTATAACTACTATCATACATTCTTTTACTGTTGGTCTCTTTGTTTTTTTTTATTTATGGATGTTAATTACACTACATAATGGTATTACAAATAGTATTTCAGGATGGTGCATGTTGTTTCCTTTTAAAAGTATTGTAGGTTAGCTTTGAAATGCACAATGGTATTCAAGATGGTGAACATTATATTTTTTAATAATGAATATAGTTTGTTACTCATGGTTAGATTTTTAGTTAAAATGTTGATGTGTTGGTTAGTTTTTCTTATTGGTGCACAATATTTTTTGTTCTGACGCTTAACATTTTGGTATAACTATTAGTGGCTTGATTAAATTTTTTTATGTGGTTGTTAGTTGCACTACTTGATGGTATTCTAATTGGTATTCAGTATGGTGAATCTTGTGCCCCTTTATTGGTATTATGATTAGTTGTTGAAATTTTTAATAGTTTTTAGTATGACGGCTTTTATGTTTTTTTTTTCTTGGGTGTACAAATAGTTTATTACTAATGGTTAGATATTTGGTTAAAATATTGGTGTGTTGGTTAGTTTCCTTATTGGTGCACAATTATTCTAGTACTGAGGTTAGCTTTTTTATATAAGTGTTGATGGGTTAGTTTTTTTCATGGTTGTTAATAATACTATACAATGGTATTGTTGATGGTATTTAGTATGGTGAATATTCTATCCATTTAATGGTATTCAAATTAGTTTTTGCAATGTACACTGGTATTCAGCATGTTGGATGTTGTTTTTTTTTTGGTGCAGCAGTACTTTATTGGTGTGTTGGTTGGTTTCTTATTCGTGCACAATTAGTTTGGTACCAATGGTTAGAATTTTGGTAAAAATTATTGGTGTGTGGATTGTGTGATTGTTAATAATAGTACATAGTCCATCATTGTGCGATAATATATTTTCATTATATACATGATGTTTATTCTGATCTTTATTTTGATTATATTATTGGATTTTAAAATTGATTTACAATTTAGTGTTATTCACTATTTTTGTGTGCTAAGATATTTTTCACACTACACATGTGAAGTTTGTTTTATGATTTGGTGTGTATGTGATATTATTTTTTTAATTTTTTTCATTTTCTGTTGAAATTTTTATGGGATATGTGACTTGCTTTTAATTTGACTCTATTTTTGGTGTCTTTTTTGTTATTCATCATTTCTTGTATATAGGTTAGTGAGACTAACATTCTAGAGCATATAGAAGTAGATGTCAGTGATTTTGATTCTTGATTTTCCATCGATAACCAAGGTAAACAATATGGTGACAAATATCCTCCCCCTACGAGTTGAAGGTTAGTGTTTACTTATAAAAACAATCAATCTTAATTAATAATAGTGTAACCCATGAAATTTTAATAACTCTTTGAGCCCCATTTAAAGTACCAGCTGAACCAACAATATTTGCACACAAGACTTCTACGTTGGATAATTTTAAATTACCCGATTTTAGAGAGTCTCAGATTGTTGCTTTGAAAAAAAATGTCATATCTGACACCAATGCGATGGGTTCGAACGAAGTCTCATGAGAAGTTTGCACAATCACCATATATTGACTTAAGTAATTCTGTATGTAAATCAGATGACGCGCTGGTCATATTTGACGTGAAGCACCCTTTTGTTCGCTATCATGAATTTGAAGTTGATTCAGAGTTGATTGACTTTTTTAAGAAGTGGATTAAAGATAGACTATCGAAAAAACGTGGCAGCCCTGTGTATTTTTTTAAAATTTAATTTACTTGATTAAATTAATTATTTACCCATTTATCTTTTATTTCTTTAAGAGAATTAGCGGTTTTACTTGTCATATCCAACAAGATAAATCCTCCGTTTGATTTTGGGGTCGAAAGGGTCGGGTTAATGGATGGGTTTTATGTCATGGTAACTATTGGAAAGACTTGGACTGACTTGGTAATCTTATTTATCATGTTTTTATTATTTATAAAGTGTTGTTTAATCAATTGGTCATTTGTTTTGATTAATATCTTGGTGTGTTGGTTTTTTTTCCGTGTACAAATCTATGAATTTTAAGTCTCTTAAATATTTGTGCAAAATAGTTATGGTACTGAGGGTTAATATTTTGATAAAAATGTTGATTATTGGTTATTATTATTTTTCCTATGGTAGTTAAGTATATAGTGTAATGTATTCAGCCTGGTGACTATTCTGTCTTATTATTGGTATTCAGGATGGTGAATTTTATGATTTTTTTTTTTAGTTTTAGTTTGTTAATCATGACTTTGAATTTTTGGTGTATGTATTTGTTTCTTCTTTTTTTTTTTTTTTTTGCCTTTGTGTGTGTGCTAAAATAACCAAAGGGTGTCTTCTTTTTTTTGGTGGGACAACTAGTTTGGTTCTGACAGTTACTTTTTTGGTCAAACTATTGATGTGTTGGCTAGTTTTGTGGTGTCTTTATTATTTATGTGTTTGGTGTAACAACTTAGTATAATAGGTGCCTTTTCATGGTTAGACGTTTTTAGTTTAAATGTTTGTATTCAGGATGGTACATCTCTGAAATATCTATGCATTATTAGTGCAGATGTTATGCATATATTATTTATTTTTGGTTAACAAGTATTTTTTTTCTCATTTTTTATAAAAAAAAATACAACATGTGAATGTCCTTATGTACTACTTGCGTAAGAAATACAAGTATGGTAATGCAACCCAAAATAGAGTCACGAGGACAGACACAATATTCATTAATTGGGTTGAACAAATCCATGAAACTTGGGACACCAACAACAGGGATAGTACATTGATCACCTAAGACCATGATGTTGCACAATATATTAGGGGTTACAAGATATTGGCAAATATGTCATGAAATAAAGTGAACTACATTTGTATCCCTATTCATGTTGCTACAAAATGTCATTGAGTGTTGGTAGTATTGTCTATATAAAGTAGGTGTATCTTTATTTTTGATTCACTTAACGAGGTTGGGTCCAACCACACTGCTTCTGTGCTATAGTTGGAGAAGAATTTGTCAGAGATTATTCCTCTCTTTTTGGTTAGTACAAGGTTTTATGGAAAAAAAATGATATTGACTGAAAAACCCAGTAGACTATGCTGATTATGCCTTCTTGGATAATCTCACATATATTCCTTGTGATAACACTCCACAACAAGTTGAAGATTCTAAGTAATTTTTTTTATCTTTCTAATTTTTTACTATTATGTTTTAATCTTTTCTCTTATTCTTTTTTTCGATAGTGATTATAAACTATATACATGTGTTTTTGCTGAACTTGTCTGTCAAGGGTATGATTATGCCGAGATTGAAGGAAATACAATTGACCCAGAATTTTGTCGGCTGAGATATGAGACATTATTATGGGGCTATGGAAACAAGAAGATTGATTTGGTACAATTAGTGAAAGCGAGGTGATCGAAAAGGTGGTCAGTAAGTTTGGTGGACCCTAGGAGTAATCGTAAACACGTTGCGGGCAGTGAAAGAGTGTCGACATCTAAGAATGTTCCTAGGAGGAAGTCTTGTACGTTTTGGAATGCTGTACAAACTGATTGCATATGGTGTAACCACTGTTTTTTTTATGTAATTGGATGCTCCCATTTTAGATTTTTTTGGTTTGATTATTTTAGGATGCTTCTGTTTTAATTTTTAATTTTGCCATGCCCAGTTATAAGCTTTCAAAAAAATGTTAATTATGTTTTCATTGTCATGTTTGTTTCATTTTTAAAGTTAGCATAATTCATACAAGAACAAGATTGCTCTTTTACATACCAACAACCACTATGCCTATAGTTGTTTTCGGAGTTTATCTCCAATTACCATACCAAAAAGTTTATCAACAAAGCGTGACATTATTTAACACCTTTACACAACTGCTTCTTTATATACCAATCTATGCAAAATAACCAATTGATTGTTCTATACTTGCATAAACCTAAAATAGAACTTGTCACAATCCGAACTTAGGGCCTAGATGTGACACGGCGAATAGGGAACCCAAAGGAACCCCAAACAAGCCTCTTAGCATATCATTTTACATCCTTGGGCGTGGAAACAATTAAACATCAACAAGAGAGCACAAAATAATTATAAAAGGGGCTAAGGGAGTCTTTCATAGCTTAAAACATACAAGAGTCAAGAGAGTCAAAGCTCAAAGCATCATTACATAACTTGTTCAACAACACCTCTAAACTTAGAATTGAGCAGGGGCCAAGACAAATTTCGGGGCTCACCCTCATAGTCAAAAGCATACAATAAAAGAAAGTGTCTTTGCATAACATAATATCAAAAGATATCGTCCTCGGAGTTGAGGACTCACTGCTTCAAAGATAGTACTAGCCACATAGAGGAGGAAGATGATCAAGTGGATCTTCGGTTCCTACATGGTAACATCATGTAGGCATAGATTATGCGTTAGTACATTTGAATGTACTAAGTATGTAGGGTGCAATGCAACAAGAGATTGACAATATAAGCAAAATGCATAAATATAGGCAATGGATAAGCATAATAACAATATGGCATGCATGAAAGTTGCTTGAAGTAAAACATGCTTATATAGAACATATTATATATGTAGGAAGAGACCATCATATAGTGACCAAGGCCTACCACCCCCTTGGCGAGGCGATTGAGGAACAAACCCCCCAACATGTTTCCACGGGCCTACTACCCCCGAATGAGGTTTGGTCAACTTGCAACACTATAGATACTATTCATGAAATCAACACATATATACATTTCTTTCATCATCATAAAGTCACTTAACTCATATGTCATACATTAGACCTTCAACAACTCGAGAATCCATAACTGGATATTTTATCAAACACTTGATGGATGTGTAATGCTAGTACAAAATCATGCAATTCAAGAGTGAAATCATATGTCAAAAATCAATATAAAACCACCAACCAATACTTGTTAATAACCTTATGCAAGTTACATCAAAACCCCTCATCAAATCACATAACAGATTATAGATTCATAGCTCAAAACATACTTAAACAATCATAATTTTATGAAACCGCAACATATTTTATAACTAGATTCATAATAAGACCCATACGTAAATCAACCTAGAAAAATGTAATTTATGTAAAAAGGATGGTTAAGCACAATGGGTGAAAGGATCCAATGGTTGAAACCTACACACCTCAACTTTGGAGATTCCCTTGATGAAGATTGGAATGAGAACCAGAAGCTTGAGTGAATTCCTTAAGATTTGGGACGAGTTTGGAATGCTAGAATTTAGGTGAAATATTTGTCTAAGTGTTAGAGAGGGTTTTGCGGAATCCCTTGAATAATATGGAACACTCCACAACAAGTTGAAGATTCTAAGTAATTTTTTTTATCTTTCTAATTTTTTACTATTATGTTTTAATCTTTTCTCTTATTCTATAGGAAGGCTTACGTCCAAGGCCTCAAAGCCTTGGACCGAACTAAAAAAGAAACTGACAACAAAATGCACAAGTCCATGATGCAGACCCAACACGGAGGGCACCATTACACAGGTTCGCGCCCTGGCTACTTCCTGCTAGGGGCGTGGATTGATTCTGGATAAGGAATTTTGGGAAAATGAAATTTTGATATGGTTGCTCTAAAATTAGGGTTATACCCATTTCCCACTCAATTTTCCCCCTGATCACAAATATGAAGTTGAATTTTTAATATCATATATGGATTTTGAGATATATGGAAAATACGATTATGGGCACTTCCGAAGCACATTTTTGGGCACTTTTTTGGGTCGTTTAAATATCTCCCCTTTGGGAACATTTGTCCCCGAATGTCACAAAAACATATATAAGAGAAGTAAGCAAGATAATTTCAGCCCACACAAGAATGCGATAATGCACTTAAACATCATTTCAAAAATCTCAACGTAAGTGTCGAAATCACCATGAACTTATCAATTTAAACATGAATGATACAAATGACATGAGGGCTGAAACTTAAGACTTGAAATCATATAGGGGACTTAGATTAGTACCTTAGGCTTGAGTAGAATGGAAGAGATAAGGATATCGCTTTTGCATGTCCGCTTCGGCTTTTCATGTGGCACTTTCAACTTGTTGATTCCTCCAAAGGATCTTGACGGAAGCAACATCCTTGTTCCTTAACCTCTTCACTTGTCTATCCAAAATTTCTACTAGAATCTCTTCATAAATAAAGTTGTCTTCTACAACACCCATAACATCCAATGGTATAATAGCATTTGGGTCACCCACACACTTTCGTAACATAGACACATGGAAGATCGGATGAACCAAGTCCATTTCACTAGGCAACTCCAACTCATAGGCCACCTTACCAATCTTTCTCAACACCCTATAAGGACCCAAAAATCTTGGACACAATTTACCCTTTTCACTAAAACAAACTACACCCTTCATGGGTGAAACCTTCAAATAGACCCAATTATCAACCTTAAATTCAAGATCCCTTCTCCTCACATCAGCATAGGAGTTTTGACGAATTTGGGCTGTTTTCAACATCTCTCATATCAACCTCACTTTCTCTAAGGCCTCCATAACTAAATTCGGACCTATCAAAGACATCTCTCCCACTTCAAATCACCCAACCGATAATCTACAATGTCTACCATAAAGGGCCTTAAAAGGAGCCATACCAATGCTTGCATGATAGCTATTATTATAAACAAACTCAATCAATGGAAGATGATCATCCAACAACCCTTAAAATCCAAAACATAAGCTCTAAACATATACTCAAGAGTTTGTATGGTTCTCTCGGCTTGGCTATCCGTTTGAGGGTGAAAGGTTGTACTATGCTTAACCTTGGTACCAAGACATCTTTGGAAGGACCTCCAAAACTGAGAAATGGATTGAGCACCATGATCAGATATGATAGACAAGGGTACCCTATGCAATCTAAACAATTCATGAATGTAAAATCTACCATAATCTTCCCCATAAGTAGTCTTAACGGGCAAAAAATGAGCCGACTTTGTCATTCTATCAACCACAACCTAAATAGAATCAAAACCCATTCTAGTCTTAGGCAACCCAATCACAAAATTCATGTTAATTTCCTCCCACTTCCAAGTAGGGATCTCTATATCTTGGGCTATGCCGCCCGACCTTTGGTGCTCGACTTTCACTTGTTGGCAATTATGGTAACTGAACATAAACTTAGCAATGTCTTTCTTCATACCATTCCATCAAAATACATCCCTAAAATCTCTATACATCTTTGTGGAACCGAGGTGAATAGAATAGAAATAATTATGAGCCTTATCAAGAATCAACCTCCTCAAGTCCTCAACATTAGGCACACACAATCTACCTTGGTACCTAAGGGCACCATCTCTCCCTTGGGAGAAAACCTCCACCTTACCATCTCTCACCAAGGTATTCAACTCTAACAAGGTAGGGTTAATATCTTGCTTTGTGTTTACCTCCTCAACCACACCTTACCATCTCTCACCAAGGCCTTCAATTCTAGCAAGGCAGGGTCAAGATTTTGCCTTGCCTTCACTTCCTCGATCAATGAAGATTTAGAACCATCAATGACCACTACTCCACCATTGTCAACCTCCTCCAACCTAACTCCTAACTTAGCCAACCGATGGACCTCTCTAGCCACCTCTTTGCTACTATCATCAACATGATCTAGGCTACCCATAGACACCCTATCCAAAGCATCGGCCACAACATTAGCCTTACCGGGGTGATAATGCACACTCATATTATAATCTTTAAAAAGCTCTAACCACCTTCGTTATCTCAAGTTGAGATCTTTTAGGGTGAATACATATTGGAGACTCTTATGACCGGTAAACACATCAACATGCACTCCATACAAATAATAACGCCAAAATTTCAAAGCAAATACCACAACGGCTAATTCAAGATCATTGGTAGGATAATTCTTTTCATGCAACTTAAGTTTTCTAGAAGCATAGGCTATCACCTTACCATTTTGCATCAATACACAATCCAAACCAATTCTTGAGGTATCACAATACATAAGAAACCCTTCTAACCCTTCCGGTAGTCACAAGATAGGAGCAGAGACAAGCTTATCTTTCAAGGTTTAGAAACTCTTTTCACACTCATCGGTCCACACACATTTAGCCTTCTTTTGAGTCAACTTAGTCATAGGAGAAGCAAAAGAAGAGAATCCATCCACAAATCTCTGGTAATAACTCGCTAAGCCCAAGAAACTTCTAATGTCTGATGGAGTCAAAGGTCTAGGCCAATTTCTAATTACCTCCATCTTCTTAGGATCCACCTTTATACCATCACCCGACACCACATGACCTAGAAAGGCAACCTCTTACAACCAAACCTCACACTTCTCATACTTAGCATATAACTTCTTTTCCCTCAATTTTTGTAGTACCACCCTCAAATGACTCATATGCTCCTCCTCACTATGGGAATAGATCAAAATATCATCAATAAATACCACCACAAACAAATAAAGGTAGGTTTAACCCTATTCATAAGATCCATGAAGATAGCGGGTGCATTGGTCAACCCAAAAGACATAACCATGAATTCATAATGCTCATACCTAGTCCGGAAGGCTTTCTTGGGAATGTCACACTCCTGCACCTTCACTTGGTGATACCCGGACTGAAGATCAATCTTAGAGAAGTGACTAACCCCTTGAAGTTGGTCAAATAAATCATCAATCCTTGGTAAAGGGTATTATTGATGGTGACTCTATTAAGTTGTCAGTAATTAATGCACATTCTAAGGGACCCATCTTTCTTCTTCACAAATAGCACATGTGCTCCCCAAGGTGATTGGCTAGGCCTAATAAAACCCTTCTCCAACAAATCCCTCAATTACTCATTTAACTCTTTTAACTCCGCCAGGGCCATACAGTAAGAGGGAATAAAAATGGGTTGAGTATCGGGAAGGAGGTCTATACCAAAGTCTATTTCCCTTTCAAGAGGAACACTGGGAAGATCATTAGGGAAGACATCAAGAAACTTATTAACCACCTGAACTAACTATATAGGAAGGACCTTGGACTCAACATCCCTAACCCTCATAAGATGATAGAGACACCCCTTAATAATCAACTTATGGGTTTTAATGCAAGAAATTAATCTACCCTTGACTAATATATCATGACTCTCCCACTCAAGAATGGATTCATTTGGGAATTAGAATTTGACCCTACGGGTTCTAAAATAAATAAAAGCATAGTATGCATACAACCAATCCATCCCAAGAATGACATCAAAATCCACCATATCCAACTCAACAAAATCACAAGGCAATATTTTATGCAAAATGCAAATGGGATAATTTTTATAGACTCTTTTAGCAACAATAGATGTACCAATGGGAGTAGAAACTTTATATGACTCACACAATAATTTGGGTTTTAACATGAAACTTTTTGACAACAAAAGGAGTAACAAAAGAAAAAGTGGCACCCAGGTCTATTAATGCATACACATTAAAATTAAATACTTTTAACATACCGATGACAACATCGGGCACCTCATCTACCCCTTGTCTCCCTTGGAGAACATAGAACCGATTGTGCCTTGGGGCACTACCTTGTTGGCCACCTCTCCCCCTAGGAACCACATTAGCACCTTGTGGATGAACATTCTTACCCTTGTTCTAGTTACGAGGGCAATCCATCATCTTATGCCCCACTTCCCCACAACTATAATAAGTATTAGTATCCCTCAAGCATAGGACACTACGACCCATACCACATTTTGAACATATATCATTAGGTATCACCCCACCATCACCTTGGACCCTTGGGTTTTCACTGGCAAACCTTCTAACAAGAGCATAAGAAGACCCTCGGCCTTGATAAAACTGGCCACCTTTGAGACTTTCTAATTTACCACCACAATGGGCCCTTTTGGCCTCACCACTCCTCGTTTTTCTAAGCTTATTCACTTCTAATTGTTCAGCATATGTCATTAGGTGGGATAAATCCATGTCACTTATCGACATAGCAGCACGACACTTCTCATTAACCAAATTGAATACCCCCATCATGAATTTTTTCATTCTAGACTTTGGGTCGGCAACCAATTGTGGAGCTATTTGGAGAGTTGGTTGAACTTGAGGGCATACTCCCTCACACTCATACATCCTTGCTTTAAATTCATGAACTACATCATTTTGGCCTCCATAAGCTCAAGAGGGAAGAGCCGGTTAAGGAAAGCTGCCTTAAAATCCTCCCAAAGAATCATATTATTGTTCCCCTTCTCCTTCTTCCATTGAGTAAACCATATTTAGGCCACCCCTTTGAGTTGGTAAGCCATCAACTCTGCCTTCTCCTCTGATCTCACACTCATAATGACAACACTTTGTACACCTCATCAATAAATTCTTGAGGATCCTCATCCACTTTAGACCCATTGAACTCTGGTGGGTTCATCCTCATGAAATACCTTACCCTAGATACCAAAGTAGGAGCATGAGGGGCTTGGGCCCTTTGGTTGATTTGATTAGTCATAGCTTGAGCTAGCATCGTAATAGCATCTCAAAACTCTTCATGAGCCGATTGTTCTTCGGGAGTGCGGACTCTTCTTCCTCTTGGGATAAGCATGATCTAGCATAGGAAAAAATATTTGTTAAGGGAAAACTTTACATTAACTTTTGTAGCACGCATAGAGTAAGAAGAAGAGAAATATTTCCAGAAATGTCTCACAGCCTCTTATTCATATTCGTGGTGCACTTCACAACCATGAATAAGACTCTAATCGATGCGGTATGTTGGATGTCGAGGACCATTAAAAAATTATTGCTCTGATACCATCTTTGTTGGGACCTAAGCCTAGGGCCTAGACGTGACATGGCGAAAGGAGAAGGCCGAAGAAACCCAAAACAATCCTCTTGAAAGCAATTAAACATCAACAAGGCCGAAGATATCATTTAACATCCTTGGTCGAGAAAGCAATTAAACATCAACAATGTCACGACTCAAGCCTAGGGCCTAGGTGTGACACGATGCAAGGAGAACCTGAAGGGACCCCAAGCAAGCCTCTTAGAACATCATTACACATCCTTGGTCACGGAAGCAACAAAACAAGCATCAAGAGATAATAAAGTGGGATAACGGGAGCTAAGGGAAAAAACTTTCATATCATAGATATCAAGAACAACAGAGTCAAGGCTCTTAGGATAGATATATAACATGTCCAACAAACACCTCTAATACATAGATAAGAGCGCGGGCTAAGACAAAGCAACCGGTCTCACCCTCATAGTCAAAATAGACAATAAGGAAGAATATCTCAATACATAATAAGAGTAACATAGACTAAGATCCCCGAAATGGAGGATTCACCAACTAGCTTGAGTAGTATCGAACTAGCCACTTGGAGGAGAAGGATGATCAACTTGGGCACCAGTTCCTATATGGTGACACCATGTAGGCAAGAGTATGCATTAATACGTTTGAATGTACTAAGTATGAAGGATGCAATGCAACAAAAAATAGGCATCATAATCGAAATGCATACAATAGACAATAGGCATAATATATCAATATGGCATGTGTGATCAATGCATAAGAAAAAACATACTTAAGTAACTCATGCTCATATAGGATATCATATGTACGGAAGAGACCAAACTAGATTTTGAAGGTACAAACTCCTTGGTTGGTTGATGATGGTTTCACCCCATCATCCCGGTGGTGTGGTATAAACCCCTCATATGGTTGATGATAATCACACCTTATCGCCACTGTGGCAAAGTACAAATCACAAACATGGTTGATGAGTACAAACCCCTACCTCGTTTGATGAGTACAAAACACCACCTAGGACGCACCTTATCACCACGGTGGTAAAGTACAAACTTTTCACATAGTTGATTAGTACAGACCCCCACCTCGGCTAATGAGTACAAATCCCACCTCGGTTACCCAGGCTCTTGTCCCCTCAGATTGGGCATAGTCTAATGCAACACTTTATATAGAGTATATCATATACACAAGCTCATTTCATCATCATATAGTCAATCATATCATATCTCATGCTTTAGACCTTCAACTCCTCAAGAAACCACATCCGGACATTTTATCAAACACTTAAAGAGTGTGTAACACTTGTGTAATACCAAGAAATATAGAGATGAAATCATGCAAGAAAATTTATTATAAAACCATCAATCAACACCTTGCAACACCCTCAAGCAATATACATCAAAACCCCTCCTCACATCTTATAATAGATCAAAGATTTATAGCTCAAAACATAGAAAAACAATTACAATTTCACATAGCTTTAATATAGTGTGAAGTGAATTTCATAATAAGCAAAACTCATTTGTAAATCAATTTTAAATCATGCAATTTGCGTAAAAGGAGGCTTGGGTATCATGGGTGAAAGGAACCCATGAAAAAAACCCACATACTTTAGCCTAGAATTTAATATACACCAACATGCATTATGCAATTTGAGTAAGAGGCTTGGGTATCATGGGTGAAAGAAACCCACATACCTTATCCTTGATATGAACTTGGTGAAGATTAGAGATGGAGACTTGAAGCTTGAAGAAGAACCTTGAAGGAAAACCTTAGCTTAGAATGAGGGTTTGGGACTTGAATTTGAGAGTGAAAATATGGCTAAGTGTTTGAGTGAGTGTTGGGGAATGTGTAAGATGATATAAGGGTGAAATAAGGCTAAGTATAGGTAAAAACATATTTGGGAACACTCAGGCCCAAGACCCCAAAGCCTTGGACTGAGATAAAAATCACTGGCAACAAATTACACGGGTTACCAGACCTATCGCGAAGGCCAAATTAACACATGCCCACGACAGCTGCGCGTGGCGGTGCTGTCGCGGATCGATTCTGGATAAGAAAAATTATAAAAATTAAAATTGATAGTCGATTGCTCTTAAATTGGGGTTAGACCCTTTTGCCCCTAATGTTGACCCCTTGAACAATATTAAGAAGTCGGATTTTTGATATCATGCATGAATTTTGAGATATATGAAATTTAAAATTCTAGACATTTCGAGGCACATTTTCGAGCACTTTTTGGGGTCGTTTCAATATCTCCCCCTTGGGAATGTTCGTTCCCGAATGTAAAAGAGATGTACAAGACAAGGGTAATCAAGAACAAATCAGCCCCAAACAAGAATGTAACATTGCATTTAAACATCATTTTCAAAACCTCAACATAAGTGTAAAATCATTATATATTTGTCAACGAAAAAATGAATGCATATGAATGACATAGGGGCTGAAATATAAGACTTGAAATCACATAGGAGACTTAGTGTTAGTACCTTGGGCCTGAGTGTAGTGGAAGAGAAAAGGATACCACTTTTGTATGTCCACCTGGGCCTCCCATGTAGCACTCTCAACTTGTTGGTTCAAACTAAGGCCCAACACTCAGGTATCATCATGGGTGAGCCGGGGCGAACTGAGGCCCAGCACTCACGTGTCAAATATGTCAACATATCTCAAGCCCAGCTCCTTATGACTCCGAACTAAGCAAAGCCGGTTTATGGGCAAACCGACCCGCCGTATCCAACCTGTTTCGAAATATACATATATACATATATACGCATACATAATATAGTACGCACGATAACAACTGGCCCAGAAACTGGTGAACGGAATTATAGTGGCACGAATAGAGTAGTGAGTATCGTATGCATAAAGAGTCATTTCTTAAGCTCAACTTAGTAATGCATTGTTTCTCAAATTCAAACGTGGTTACATGTTCAATTTACGGGCTTTAATGCAAGAAATGAATCTACCACTGACCACCTTAGAGATCAATTTACGGGCTTTAATGCAAGAAATGAATCTACCACTGACCACCATATCTTGACTTTCCCACTTAAGGATAGGTTCATTTGGAAATTGGAATTTGACCCAATGGGTTCTACAACCAATAGATGCATAGTAGGCAAGCAACCAATCCATCCCAAGAATGACATCAAATCTACCATGTCTAATTCAATAAGATCACAAGGTAATAACTTATGCAAAATGTAAATAGGACAACTACTATAAACTTTCCTAGCAACAACAGAGGTACCAATAGGAGTAGATACATCATATGACTCATGCAACAACTCAAGGGCAATATGGAACTTTTTAGCAACAAAAGGGGTAACAAAGGAAAGAGTGGCACCCGGATCAATCAAATCATACACATCAAAGTCAAAGATTTTCAACATACCAGTAACAACATCGGAAATACCACTAACCCCTTGCCACCCATGTAGAGCATAAAATAGATTGTGCCTTGGGGCACTACCTTGAGGACCACCTCTACCTGATGGAATCGTATTTGCACCTCGGCCCTTGCCACAATTTCTTCGACAATCTACCTTCTTATGACCAAGTTCCCCACATTCAAAGAATCTATTAGAACCCCTCAAACACGGGCCTCCAGGGCTCCTTCCACATTTAGGGAACATATAAATACCTTGAGGCCTAGGAATTCATTGGCAAACCCCCTATTAGTAGCATGAGAAGGCCCTTGGCCTTGGTAAAATCTAGCACTATTTTGGAATTTATCCTCAAACCAAGCCCTCTTGGCCTCATGTCTCCTTTTCTTCCTCAATTTCTCCTCCTCCATTTGTTCGACATAGGTCATTAACAGAGCTAAGTCTATGTCACTAATTCGTATCATGGATCAGCATTCTTCACTTACCAAGTCAGAGATCCCCATCACGAACTTATTCATCCTAGATCTAGGATCGGCCACCAAATGAGGAGGATACTTTGAAAGTTGATTAAACTTGAGGGCATACTCCCTCATACTCATAGCACCTTGTTTCAAGTTTATAAACTCCACCAACTTAACTTCCCTAAGCCCAAGAGGGAAAAACCAATTAAGGAAAGCCAATTTGAACTACTCCCAAAGCACAACATTACCAAATTCCCTTCTCACTCTTCCATTGATCATACCATATTTGGGCTACCCATTTGAGTTGGTACGCCGCCGACTTTGCCTTCTCATTCGGCCCAACACCCATAATATTCAAGATCTTGTAGACCTCATCAATTAACTTTTGTGGATCTTCTTCCACCTTTGACCCATAGAACACCAGAGGATTCATCCTTATGAAGCCTCTTACCCTAGCTTCTAGGGTAGTAGCATGAGGGGCTTGGCCCCTTGGTTTTGACTTGGTTGGTGACAAATTGGGCGAGCATAGTGATAGCATCTCAGAGCTCACCATTGGTAGGTTGGTCCTCGGGAGTTCGGGCCCTTCTTCCTCGAGTGTTAGGCATAATCTAGCATAGAAAAGAACAATCTTTAGAGGGGAAACTTACCACAACTCTATAGCATGACTTAGAACATGAAAAAGGGAAACATTTCCTAAAACGCCTTATAGCCTCCTAGTCATAGTCATGACGCACTTCACAACCATGAATAGGACTTTAATCAATGTGGTGTGTTGGACTCCGAGGATCTGTCAACGTAGTACTCTGATACCAAATTTATCATGACCCAAGCCTAAGGCCTAGGTATGACATGGCGTAAGGGGAACTCAAAGGGACCCTAAGGAAGCCTCTTAGAACATTATTACACATCCTTGGTGGTGGAAGCAATAAAACAAGCATCAAAGAGATAGTAAAGTAGGACAACTGGACCTAAGGGAAAATACTTTTATATCATAGACATCAAGAACAATAGAGTCAAGGCTCTTAGCATAGATACATAACATGTTCAAAAAATACCTCTAATATATAGATAAGAGCGAGGGCCAAGACAAAGCAACCGGGCTCACCCTCATTGTCAAAATAGACAATAAGGAAGAATGTCTCAATACATAATAAGATTAACATAGACTCAGGTCCCGAAGTGGAGGACTCACCAACTAGCTTAAGTAGTATCGAACTAGCCATGTTCAAGGTACAAACCCCTTGGTTGGTTGACCATGGTTTCACCCTATCATCCCGGTGGTATGGTAAAAGCCCCTCACATAGTTGATGATAATCACACCTTATCACCACGGGTGGTGAAGTACAAACCCCTTATATGGTTGATGAGTACAAACCCCCACCTTGGTTACCTGGGCTTTTGTTCCCCAGGTCGGGCATGGTCTAATGCAACACTTTATATAGAGTATATCATATACACAAGCTTATTTCATCATCATATAGTCAATTATATCATATCTCATGCTTTGGACCTTCAACTCCTCAAGAAACTACATTCGGACATTTTATCAAACATTTAGAGGGTGTGTAATGCTTGTAGAAAACCATGAAATATAGAGATGAAATCATGAAAGAAAATTCATTGTAAAACCATAAATCAACACCTTGAAACATCGTAACGCTTGTGTAAAACAATAAAATATAGAGATGAAATCATGCAAGAAAATTTATTGTAAAACCATTAATCAAAACCTTCCAACACCCTCAAGCAATATACATCAAAATTCCTCCTCAAATCTTACAATAGATCAAAGATTTGTAGCTCAAAACATATCAAAATAGTCATAATTTCACATAGCTTTAACGTAGTGTGCAGTAAATTTCATAATAAATAAGACCCATTTGTAAATCAATTTTAGATCACGCAATTTGAGTAAAAGGAGGCTTGGGTATTATGGATTAAAGGAACTCATGAAAGAAACCCATATACTTTAACTTGGAGATGAACTTGGTGAAGATTGGAGATGGAGAGTTGAAGCGTGAAGAAGAACCATGAAGGAAAACCATAGCTTAGGATGAGGGTTTGGGACTTGAAGTTGGGAGTGAAAATATGGCAAAGTGTTTGAATGAGTATTGGGGAATGTTTAGGATGATATGGTGGTAAAATAAGGCTAAGTATAGGTAAAAACACGTTTGGGAACACTTAGGTCCAAGATCCCAAAGCCTTAAACCGAGATAAAAATTACTAGCAACAAATTATATAGGTCCGCATCTGGTTCGCGATACGAACCTGTCGCGGAGGCTAATTTAACACATGTCCATGATAGCTACACGTCGTGGTGCTATCGTGGATTGATTCTGGATAAGAAAAATTATAAAAATTGAAATTGTTAATCGGTTGCTCTTAAATCGGGGTTACACCCTTCTCCCCCTAATTTTGACCCCCTGAACAAGAATTTGAAGACGGATTTTCAATATCGCACATAGATTTTGAGATATATGAAATTTAAAGTTCTGGGCATTTTGAGGCACATTTTCAAGCATTTTTTGGGGTCGATTCAAACAAGAGAGCATAAAATAAGGATAAAAGGGGTTCAGAGAGTCTTTCATAGCTTAAACATACAAGAGTCAAGAGAGTCAAAGCTCAAAGCATCATTACATAACTTGTCCAACAACACCTCTAAACTTAGAATTGAGCGGGGGCCAAGACA
>DF358027.1:21907-34099 GCA_000787875.1 Solanum virginianum
GAACCGAACATTTTATCAAACACTTGGTGGGTGTGTAATACTAGTACAAAATCATGCAATTTAAGAGTAAAATCATATGAGAAAAATCAATGTAAAATCACCCACCAACACTTGGTAATAACCTTATGCAAGATACATCAAAACCCCTTATCAAATCACATAATGGATCATAGATTCATAGCTCAAAACATTCTTAAACAGTCACAATTTTATGAAATTCCAACTTAGTTTATAACTATATTTATAATAAGTAAGACACATACGTAAATCAACTTAGAAACATGCAATTTATGTAAAAAGGATGGTTGAGCACCATGGGTGAAAGGACCCAATGGTTGAAACCTACACACCTCAACTTTGGAGATTCCCTTGATGAAGATTGGAATGAGAACTAGAAGCTTGAGTGAATTCCTTAAGATCCAGGATGAGTTTGGAATGCTAGAATTTGGGTAAAATATTTGTCTATATGTTAGAGAGGGTATTGGGGAAAGTCTTGAATAATATGGGTTTGAAAAATTACTAAGTATAGGTGTTTTTATGCATAGGAAGGTTTAGGCCCAAGTCCTCAAAGCCTTGGACCGAACTAAAATAAATCTGGTAAGAAAATGTACAGGTTCGTGCCCTAGCTGCATCGCGCCAGGGGCGTGGATTGTATTCTGAATAAAGAATTTTTTGAAAAATAAAATTTTGATACGGTTGCTCTAAAATCGAGGTTATACCAATTTTAAACTCAATTTTGTCCCCTAATCACGAATATGAAGTCGAATTTTTGATATCAAGCACGAATTTTGAAATATATGGAAATTACGATTATGGGCACTTCCGAGGCATATTTTCAGGCACTTGTTTTGGGGTCGTTTCAAAACTGTCAACAAAACTTACACCAATCTATCAAGTTGTTTATAATTTTAAATCATTTTTTTATAATGCTTTCATCAATTTATAGTTTTGAATATACCAAAAAAATTAAAAGTCTAATTTTAAACAACCAAAATAATTTTTCTATATAATTGCACAAAATGAAAATACCACTCTCAGAAAACTTACACCAAACAGTCAAATTGTTTCCTACCAAAATTACATTGGTCATTTGAAAAATCATCATAAATACCAATTTATGTACCAAATCACTGTGCGTCAATAACCACTAATTTAAAATGCATAAACCAAAATAAACAAAAAACATATATCATAACAAAAATCACAGTTAGTTACCAATGGAAAAATACTAACAACTTCTCCTACTAGCGCAGTCAATTAATTAATAATTAATGCAACAGTTACTAAACATAACTACCAACATGTTATACCATAAAACTGAGCAAACACACATACCCATAATTGTAAATACAAACCATAACACTCACAAATGAAACCACAAAAAATACAGCGTCAACAATGTCACTTATCTCATGGTATTTCGGGACAATTCTTCTTGTTGTGTCCTTGTGCACAACATAAACTACAGGTACCTTTAATTTTCTTGCATTTCATCTCATTGAAGCCTTTTTTCCTATCTTTGTTTGATGGCCTTCCTGGTCTCCTTATTGTAGTTGGTGGCAGTACCATTTCATCCAATACATGACTTGAAATCGCCCATGTGCTTTTGCACGACAGTGGTTTGATTGGTATTGTATAAGTATCCTCGAAGTTCTTGTTACTATAATAGATTGAGTAGAAGGACTGAACGTGCTTGTTCCTATATTCAATAGCAGCTATTGTATGACAACTTGGAATTTCATCATGCTGAAATCTTTCACAGCTACATATATGTGTTCAGATAAATAGTGAATCATTTTGCACCATCTATAACGGTATGAAGATGTTCCGTTGATGCCCGTACCTTCAATAAAAAATAATCATGATTATGCTTTTTTCTTGAAGATAACATTAAAAAGTATTAAATTATTGTACTAACTGTCATAATATTGGATAGTCGCTTATTTTCCACCAACATTTGATTGTATTTCTTTGTCAAAATAGTTGTTGTTTTCCTACCCTCTTCACTGTATTTTTCATTCCAACATTCTATTATTTTCCTCATATACTCTAACATAGGAACCACTAGCAGCTTCCTCCCAGGTAAGATTACTTTATTTATGGACTCAGCGATGTTACTTGTCAGTGTCCAAGTCCTCTTTACTATTGTATGACAGCAAGACTACCTTTCAAAATCTTCCTTCATCAGATATGATCGAATTTTTGGATTTATTTCATCCATTTGATTTATCAATTCATTAAATTCTTGCACATTATAGGCCTTTGCCAAGCTGAAGAATAATATTCTAACTTTTTCGACATTCTTGTGTGTTTTCTTCAATAAATTAGCCCACAAATGGTAGATACAAGCATAATGTTTGATATTTGGATAAACAATTGTTGTAACATTCCAGATGTTTTTATTTCTATTTGAAACAAAGCACATACCATGTCTATCACCAAATGCTATTTTGAAATTTTTAAACAACCAACTAGATGAATTGTCATTTTCAGAATCAGCAATACCATATGCAGCGGCAAAATATGTCCTACATGATTATCAAATTTAATACTGTAAATAAGACCTATCAGCAATAATTTAATACTCATTTCCTTTTGCTTTTATTATAAATTCAAATTAATTTTAGTAGAAGTACTAACCTCTAGGATCCAACGTGCTAGCTATCAATATGGTTCCTTCAAATGTTGACCGTATGTGCGTCCCGTCAACTACAACTATTGGACGACAATATATTCCCATCCTTTTATGCTTGCATCAAGTGCAATAAATGAATATAGAAACTTATCTTCTTCAGTTTTTTTAAGATTTACAATTGGCCCAAGATATGCTTGTTCCAATATATAATGATACATTGAAATTTTAGAATATGACTCTTCTAGGTCCGTTCATAATATCTCCATTGCTTTTTGTTTACTCCTCTATGCTTGCATGTACGTTGAGGAAATACCATGTTTCCTTTAAATGTCTAACCATGTGTCACTTGGTGTGTAAATTGTTTTAGTGCAGCTATACTTAGGCAGCAATATGGTACCAAGCACACAACTAGTAGATTGACATTTTGAATTCAATCTGTCATTTGCTGGGCAAGTGTGTTCATCATTGAAAACTTTCACTTTGAATAATCCAAATTTTCCCAGGGACGATGACTTAAAGAACCATGAATAATGATCATCTGGACATTTCAGAGTAAAACTGCAAATAACGAAGAAAACAACTTAATGATCGTTATAATCTTTAGCAAAATACTCAATAATAAAAGTAAACATTATAATTTCGTTTCACCTGACAGTACACAACATAACAACTTTGAATCGAAACTGCCTCAACAATGCATATCTCTGCATAACCTCAACCAACGCACGCTTCTTTATGTAAATTTGGCCTTCCGCCACTTCATCAATTAAAGCATTGCTGATTACATGTGACTCTTCAATTTCCTCATCAAAAATCCACCAATACTACATCACTCAACGCCAATCATCATCTCAAATGATGTTATTGTTTGTGGCAACACCATTGAATTAGTAAGTTCGTGCATCATTGTATACACATCTCCATCAATATACGTCACACACAATGGATATTTCGAAAAGAAATCTGAGTTGAACCTTTTATAATCTAAATAAACTCTTACCCCCATGTCATTGTGGATTTTCAATGGTGGTGAATACACATTCACAACATATTGTATTACCAAATCGACATATGTCGTGTCCAACCACATTTGAAAAGCAATAACTCTCAACAAACCATCATAATTTGATGACGTATTATATAACACTCCTTCCATCTTATAATCTACATAGTTACCTGTGTAACACACCAAATATATTCCACATAAACATCAAATCTTGCGCATCAGCATTCCAATATTTCACACAATTACAATACCATCCAAAATACCAACTTGAAACCATTTGTTAATGCCACCATTATATACACCAACTTAATCGCACCACAGTTGGATTAATTCTTTTGAATTGAAATTATTTTATACCAATATTTATACCATAAACTTGACCATCATGGATGTCGCAAAAAATGCATGGTTCACATCATTTTAACATCACCATAGTACCACTGAAATGTTAATCAATACAATAACTAATTTCATCTTATAGACATTTAAACAAAACCTCACGTTTAAAGATCAATAATCATGAAATAAAAATTTAGAGCACCATTAACGAAAAATTTAAAAGCATTATTTTTACAAAAAAAAAAAAACCAACACAAACAAAGTTGTAACTAATTAAAAAAATCATCACCAATTGTTAATATTTGCTAACAAAAACTAAGATAATTTTTGCTACTAGTACATACTTGTTAGGTCCCATCTTCCATCATATTGTACCAAAATCGACATAAAATTATCATTATCCATGGATTTAATCTAGACGAACACCTTCTCTCACATTCTCCACCTCTTTTTTTTTTTGGTACCTCACTTATTTTCTTAATGAGTCAAAATTTTTATATACAAGCTTCGGTAACTACATCACCTTTTTCTCCTAATAATTATGTGTGTACATGCAACAATGAAGTCTTTTTTCATATGTACAAGGTACAAAAGGTAAGGCCTCATTCTTGGTTGACACGCCTGCTTAAAGGCTATCACTATGCAGCCAAATCAAATAAATTAATTTGATTGTTATTGGTAAAGAAAAGATATTTTTTAAATGTATAAAAAAAATAAAAAGGATCTACATTTTATATTATATGTATTATTAGTAATGCTAATTAAAAAAAATTATAATAAATTTGTTAATTACATTATTAAATAATTAAGGTAGCAAAAGTATTTTTTTGGTGTTAGGAATGTTCTACACGTTTTAATGCATTTGTTAACAATTTTACTTTATTTAATCTACTTTTTTCTTTCTCAATACCAATCAAATCAAATTGTCATCAACATTAATTAATATCAACAAATACCTTTTGCCTATTTTGTAATTATGGATTCAGATATTTGTGTAAATAAGAAAAAGTTGATAGGGTCATATAATTTTTTATATAAAAATGTGTAGTTACACTTTTTTACCCTTGATTTCACAAAAATAGACCCAAATCTTAGGACTTTTTATATGATCTAGTGGGACGACTCATTCTGCAACCCGTAGAATATTGATCGTAGACTCTGATCTTCAGATGCCCAATTTTATGAAAAGATTTTCTACGACCCATAGAAATTTTTATTGTCCGTAGGTGGCCCGCAACAATTTTAATAGAGGCTAGTTCTACTTTTCATTCTTTTTCAATCAAAATCTTGACGTTTTGGGACTAAAATAAGATACTTATCAGTACCCTATGTATCTATACTCTATTAACACTTAGAATATTTGCAGAGCATGATTGCAGAAGAAAAAAAGCTAAAGATTCAATAGTTTCTACCAAGGTCTTCGAGTTCCAATCATAATATCAATCTTCCAAGTATGTAGGGATATTCATAGCATTGAAATAAATTCATACACGTACCCAACATTTAAATTTCACCTTCATTGATGAGTTTGAATTGAGTTTTATCTTAGTTTCTTGGAATTTCGAATTAATAATTTCTTTGTTCATTGAGTTTTATGTAATTATGCATTGAGATTATTGTTATTTCTATAATTTGAACTCTTGAAATTATTGTTCATGGTTACATTCATATGAATCCTAATTGAGTTGATGATGCTTTTTAAGCATTTAGTAAAGTGTGATTGTAAATTGATTTCATGCACAACTTGTTGAGTTTAAATGAGTGTGGGCATTAAATGTAAGACTTTAATTTTGGTGCATTCTCAGTGTAAAAAAATTTTACACCATCAGGTAATATTGACCTGCTATTGCAGGTTACCACGTAGTATATTTTTAATAATATTTATCTATTTATTTATTCATATTTTAAAAAAATAAAACACAATTATTATTTTTTTCTCTTTCTTCTCTACTTCTCTCCATTTCACCCGCCCTCTCTTCCTCTTTGACAAATAGTTTAATTTTTTTATTGGCTTCTTCCACTACAATTTAACTATTTTTTTCTTAATTATTCTACAAGCATATATATCCATTTCTTTCTTCTTCACTATGTAGCCTTTTGTGCATTCTTTTTTCAATACATAACAATTGCATTTTTATATCTACAATCAAAACTAACTTTTTTAGTTATATTTTAATTTTGCTTATTGATTCTAGGATTTATTGGTTTATTTTCACAAAATTAAATATTTTTTGAAGTATTCATTTTATTTTTTCTATTGTTGTATTTTTTTTATAGAAGACAGAAAATCTCTTGAATAACTCCCTACATATTTCATATCTTTCAAATCTTCTTTTTGATTACACATTTTTTTTAAGTTATTATTATTATTATAAATATGAATATCATAAATTAAGTTTTTTTAAATAAAATAAAAGATGAATAGAATAATTTTTAAAAAATGAAAGGAATAAAAAGAAAAAGAAAAGAAAAGAAAAGAACTGCAACATTGTCATTTTATCATTGTCTTACAATACTTACAAGAAAGAGAGAGAGAAAAGAGAGAGAGAGAGAGAGAGAGAGAGAGAGAGAGAGAGAGAGAGAGACAGAGAGACAGACAGACAGAGAGAGAGAGAGAGAGAGAGAGAGAGAGCTATGGCATATGGAAAAAAATTATTGATAACTAGAATAAGGGACCCAAAACCCAACCCTCTATCGCATCTCAACTTTTATGAATCTGAGAGAGAGAGTATAATTTAGATTCAAATTATGAAAGGAAAAAATCTAAAAATTAGGAAGGAATTTGAATTACAGTATAATTAGGATTTAATTTACCTTTAATGATTTTCTAAATTACATTTTTTTTTCAAAGGTATAAATATTACTTGAAAAAATTATGGTAATAATCTTTAAAGTTACCTGATGGTGTAGAAAATAATTTTTACACCGTCAGGTAATATTGACCTGCTTACCAAGTAATATTTCTTAATAATATTTATTTATTTATTTATTTATTCATATTCCACTACAATTTAACTATCTTTTTTCTTAATTATTCTACAAGCATATATAGCCATTTCTTTCTTCTTCACTATGTAGTTTTTTGTGCATTCTTTTTTTAATACATAACAATTGCATTTTTATATCTACAATCAAAGCTAACTTTTTTAGTTATATTTTAATTGTGTTTATTGTGTCTAGGATTTATTGGTATTTTTCTTTCACAAAATTAAATATTTTTTGAAGTATTTGTTTTATTTTTTCTATTGTTGTATCTTTTTTTATGAAAGATGGAAAATCTCTTGAATAACTCTCTTGAAATAAAATAAAAGATGAATTGAATAATTTTAAAAAAAAAACTAAAGGAATAAAAATAAAAAGAAAAGAAAAGAACTGCAACATCGTCATTTTATCATTGTCTTACAATACTTATGAGAAAGAGAGAGACAATATAATTTAGATTCAAATTATGAAAGGAAAAATTCCAAAAATTAGGAAGGAATTTGGATTACAGTATAATTAGGATTCAATTTGCCTTTAATGTTTTTCTAAATTACATTCTTTTCAAAAGGTATAAATATTACTTAAAAAAATTATGATAATAATCTTTGAAGTTACCTGATGGTGTATAAATGAAGTTTTTGAGAAAAGAGTTTTGATGAGATGCGAGTAATTTTAAAAGCATGATGAATTGAGAAGAGTTGAGTTCAAGAAAAGTCCATCGAGGCTAGATGAGATGGTTTGGAGTAGTCTACTTACTTGAGTTTATGAGCACAATGAGTTTTCTGGGAGAAGTATTGAGCACCAATTTTGATAAGAGTAGAGGGAACTCAAACTTCATAAATCACTTAACCAACGTAGGATAGGATCATACTATTGATTTGGGCGACTCCTCACTAGTTCCAAAGGAGTACTTTATATTAGATCCATGTCACAATCCAAAATTGGGTGTGATGCCACCTGCCTAACCCACTAAAGCAAGTCAACATATAACTAAGCAATTCAAGGGAAACAGAACTTTAAGAAGAAAAGAAAAAAAATCTAGCTTAATATAGAGTCTTATAAATAACTAGAGAAGGATTCAATTCTAAAACCACCCAAGACTGGTGTCATATGTATAAGCTGTCAACTCAACAACAAAAAAGAACTGTACAAGTATCAATGTCTCAGTTCTCGAATATAACAAAAAATAAAAAGGCCTCGAGAATTCATTAAAAAGATAAGCTGATGTCTCTCAAGTGTTCAGAAGCCCAGTTCAAGATGAAAAATAAAGATATTAGAAGGTATTTGGTTCAATACCTACACAAGTGTAGAAGCAAGGAGCAAGTATCCAACAACATAATATCCAACAAATGAATTTTAAGCCCTAAGTAAAGCAATAAAACACATAATTACTCCTATCTTCCCAACCGCATACCTCTACAACTACAATCCTGCGCACAAGAAAGCCAATATAAACAATATGCACATCCACAATACAAGTATATATCTTAAGACAGATAGTTTGTATCCAGTGGCGGATTTAGAATTTTAACTCAGGGGGTACAAAATATAATAAAACTAAGAAAAGCTAAAAAAAAAAATAATGCTTTAAGTGGGATTCGAACCCTAAGCATAAAAGTTCATTTAAATGAAAATCTACCACTATGCTAAACTTCACTTATTATTTAGAAGGTTCACATTTTATATATATACGAAAATATAAAAAATTTACCTTATATATATGAACCCCCTCACCAAAGCCTAGGTCCGCCCCTGTTTGCATCAATTTACAAGTACAAAATTAATTGTCATATCACACTTTATATAAATATTCATCTTAAAGGATGAGTGAAATGATATGGGATATAATGAAGTGCAAATAATATAATGAGACATCAAATAATCGTGATGCATGTATGTTCTACGATACAAATCTATTGATCACCTCAGACCAGAACCCAAGGGGGTCTCACATAGATCATGTATCCGCCGAAAAACAGCTCGACTACCAAAAAAGACCTCAACAATAACTCGCTAGAAGAGACTTCGGCCAAATCACACTCGTTGGGAGAGACCTCAATCGATAGAAGAGACTTTGGCAAATAACACAAGATAGTAAAAACCTCGGCTCTAAGTATTAATATCTCTCTCTTATCATATTGCACAATCCAATACAGATAAGTATATACACAAAGAATGAGCGAATGAGAAATAAAACTCATAGTACAATGCCATAAAACCCAATATTTACATCAATATTCGTGAATAAATAATTCACAACACTTATGCAATTTTCCATATCTGAATTTCATATTAGCATGTTAATTCACATAGTCATATTATTATCACGTCTCAGTCATTAATTCATTTCATGTAACACACATTAAAAAAACAATTTCTGTTATACCCCAATCACGCAAATAGGAAAATATAAACTTGTTGCATACAGTTACAAAATAGATTAAAAAAATAATTTTCACTAAAACAGATCGCGAAAAAAATCAAAACAATTCCAAATCAGCAAAACAATTTCATCTTTTCTTAGATGCAAGTTTAGAAAAAAAAAATACGAAGTATGTTTTAAAATAAAATTACGAAATGTTGAATAATTTATCTGATTTCGTAAAAAAAAAAATTAAAAAAGGAATGACAGGAAGACTTACCAATTTTATTTAAGAGAATTTGAATTTCCAGTAACTATTGTGTTCTTCAGTGTGAAGAACTCAATGAACGTAAAAAAAAAAAAAACTTGATTACCGTAACTAATGAGCAAATCAAGGGATTTGTTGTCATTTGTTTTTTCTATTTTATACCTATTTTAATGAGTGTTTGAAATATTAAATTTGTATATTTTTTATGAAATAAATGAATCATATACAAAGTTAAAAGCCTGTAGCAATTACCTGTGAAATATAATTAAATAAAATGTAGCTATAAAATCTTATTATAATTTTTATATTTGTCATTTATGAAATTTTGTCTTACATAAAACCTCATCTTCTAGAAAAATTCTTTTTAGTTAGCATTCAAAAACTCTTCAAAATGAATTGGCTCAAGGGGGTTGGCCCAACCCATTTTAGACGATTTCAATCTAATCCATTTCAGTGTAACTAAACTTTGAGTTGATTTTAACCTAAATTATTTGTTAATTATTCTATTTTGACTTCAAATTCAACTTCATTCGTTAATTTATACCCCTATCCATAACTATATCACAAATAAATATAGAGGTATTGTAAATTTGACGCCCATCAATCTAATAATTTGGATCCACCTATCATAGTTGGATGCATGAACAGAGCAAGTTTTTCACACCTTAAAGTTGTCACGTCGATTGCAAAAACATAATTAGTATGACTTGTTACAAAGTCAAATAGAGGAAGAAAGTAACATGTGTAGTGTCTCAACTTTGAATGTGTATTTGTTGTATTCTTTTTTTTTTTTTTTATCTGTAAATGTTGATGCTCTTCAAATTATGAAAGTAAAATCTTCCCATCTAGTCATGGCTCTGCATCACTGTGACAACTTTTTTAATGTGCACACCTTAGTACTTGGTCCAGTTTCTTTCTTTAAGGCCCAGACTGACAGCCCATGCTCTCTCCATATTTTTCCTTGTAAATGTTACATTGCATTGTAGTGGTGTAGACTGGATTTTATCAAAAATGCTCAATATATACTGAATATAAACGTTCATTGAAGGAATGTCATCTAAACCTACTTCCTTGTGTGGATAGATATATATGGGATATGTTTTGTTCATTATTAACATATTATTCTTCAACCTCCTCATTTTACTTGTCATATTTTTTGTTTAAATATTTAAAAAAAATTACATAGTTTAATTATTATACCCTTATGTATTATCTTTAATTATTTAAAATTTTATCTCTCTTTAATAAATATTTTCTTGTTGATCTCTCTTCAATAAATACTTAAAAAGGACTTAATCCAAGAAATCACAATATTGGATTATGCGTATGTGCTCTTCAATTTGTTTTTTATGTTAATTCGTTGATATTTATTACTTTCACGAATAGTTATTCCTCCCTCTTTTAGTTGTCACATATATTATACTTGTTTCACAATAATTATCAATTTAAATAATCAAGACTCAAGAGATAATTAATTATTATTTTTTATAAACTTTTTTATTAGCACTAATTATTTTAGAATTAAGAGGCACTTAAATAGATAAAGATTAAATAATCAATAATGCGTACAATAATCAAACTATGCTTCTAATTAATTTCTTATTACAGGTCATGTAAAATTTTACTATGACAACTAAAAATGAACAGAGAAAGTATTAAGGACAAAATGAGAAAGTCATAGTCAAGTGTATCTTGATTTCTAAAATAACAGGTAATTCCTTCATATTATGTGGCACAACATTTAAGAAATTTTTTATTAGGGTGTATTTTACTTGAGTTAAATTAAACAAATAAAATAAAATATTTATTTTAAATTAAACAAATAAATAAAATATTTATTTTTAACATATAAATTAAATAATATAAAATGAATAATGTTACAATTAAAATTTATTCTCTCCCTATTAGAATTTACTAGGAGTATTAAACAAGTACATCTTTCCAACAGCCAAGGGACGATCGAGAATAAAAAAATCATCTGCCAAAAACCTTTACTCAATTCAATAACAAATATTAGCAATAGATTCAAAATTTTTATTTATGAATTCAAAAATAAAATAGTGTCTAGGATTTAAATTTGAATTCTTGAGATAAACTTTGAACTCTTAAATTAGGGATATATGTGGATTAGATTGATTTAAATTTTTTCACTATCAAGTTAAATCATTTCATGTCAGCTTTTTAAATTTATAAATTAAATTAAGTTAATAAAACTTAAAATTTTTCAACCTCAAATCTTTTTGGGTTTCTCGGGTTTCTAAATTTTTTGTCGAACTTCTCTGATAAAGTATATATACAAATGTATAGTTAACTAATTGTGCTTGAAAAAATGTTTCTATCTAGTCCGATCAGCATACAACTATTTCAGGTATTTTTAAATAAAATAATATAAAATATAATATGGGTGATAACACCAAATATCCAACAAAAAATAACAACGGAATCACACTAAATACTGCAAATAAATAAGTGATAATAAAAATGATCAAAATTTAAAAATACTAAATTGTGCTAAAATAAACTTAACAAATATTAATTGCATAACTAAACAAGCACAAATGAAATATCAAAATTATGTTATGTATTTTAATGTCTAAATC
>DF358027.1:34198-47234 GCA_000787875.1 Solanum virginianum
GATATAAAATTAAAGAACAAATATTTAATATTATTATCATTTTTAGTGTTAATTAATTTTTTTATTAGCATTAGTATAGATTTGATTTGAGGTCTATTAGAGTTAATAATATTCATGTACTATAACCTTTATCGAACCATTTGAGATTCTAAGTCAAACTTGAAATAATATGTTTAAAAATCAAAACTAGGAAAAAGTATAAGAAATATTTACAAATTATATCTAAATAAATACTTTTATGAATAAAATAAATTTTAAATATCTCCGATTGACTTTTAAAAAGTTTAATCAAACTAACTCAAATATAATCGAATTTATTTTTTTAATATCAAACCAAATCAAACCAAACTCCCTACTTAATTTTTTTCCCTCAATTTATGATTTAATGCGATTTTTAGTTTGATTTTATTCATCACTACTCTAAACTATTGAGCCAACATCTAATCCTAATATTCAAAATATTTAATATATATATATATATATATATATATAATTTTACCGACGAATTCAGGTGAATACTCTACCACCCTTTAGATCCGCACTTGACAGTAGAGTAATTAAATTAGCTTAATTAAGAGACTTGCTTGGATTGTTAGCCTGCCAGGAGGCAGGTGTGATAAATTCCCAATCTGGATTTTTGCTTAAACCAAGTCAATATATACTTCACGTGTACATCATTAATTGTTCATCAGGTCAACTTATTTTCAATAGAAATAAAGGTACTATATAGGAATACGAGTTAAACTAACTTAACACTAGCTAGATTACTTTAACTATTAGTATTGTTTATTATAACTAGGTCAAAGATACCTTATTTAATATGAACAATTGCATACATCTTTTATCATATACTAGGTGTTGGGAGTGCTAAAATATATAGTTGGGATCAATTCATAAACGAAATATTGTCACGATCCGAGCCTACACCCTGAACGTGATCGGCACTTAAAAATCATTTCTGGTCCCAAGCGAACCACTTGACCTGACTACTTACTCAACGGAAGACATATTCATAGTGGAAAAAAAGCTATTAAAGCATCAAACTAACTCATGAATAGACTGAATAACTGAATGTAAAGCCTTAAATACTGTCTGAATAAACTAAAGCTAAAATACTGACTCATAGTCTATGGAACCTCTACTACAACTGTCTGTAAGGATTACTGGGACAGGCCCTGAGTAGCCAGAACTGAAAGTAAATGTTGTAAAGAAACATAAACCATAGAGCCTCGAACTGCAAAGAGGCCTTACCAAGAGTCTGAAAGCTAGCAGGTTCTCAACGAAGTGGTTACTGAGGAACTCTGTCACCTACATTTGATCATAAAACGATGCAGGTCCTAAGGACGTCAGTACGTAGAATTACGGTATGTAAGATGGTCAAAACATTTAATAGGGATATCATAATGCATTACAAAAGATATGATAATATTTCATAAGCAAAATGACAATAATCATAATACTGGTATGCTGAAAACTGATAAGTAAAAAACTTAGTTTCTTAGCTTGGGGAGTTTCTCTAACCGACAACCACCACTATGAGCTTCGTGGTGATACAGCGTCTTGGTCATGCTGCCAGAGTCGTCCCGTACTTTGTTGGGGTAGAGGACGAATAACTAGGGGAGTGGATCCATCCCAAAACTAGGTCATCTCAGTGTCCCCTAAAATATCAAGAAAATCTTCAAGAAAGTCATTCTTTAACTTGATTTAACTACTCATAAACTAGCTTTTCTTTTCTGGGATATATTTCAAGGTTTTCAAGAAATACATCATTTACAGTAAAGATTGTACAATAATGTAACTTTATACTACAATCAGCAAGAAGACATAATTTCATATTAAAAGAGTGCATAATCCAACATCTGGATGGAATTTACTCTTACGGGATAAAAATTCTTAAATCTTACAGTTCAACTGGAATCTTGTATGAAATTGAGGAATTTAAATCCCAAAATAATAATACCTTAGATTTTGATAGGCCTTACATACCTTGGAAGGACTTTCTTGAAGAATTGGAGAAATCCCTAAGCCCTACTATCGTTTCTTGAGTTCTTGAGTGTACGTTCTTGAAAGGGTTCGCTTGTTTGAGAGAATTGAATGAAGAAATAAATATTTTAGGGACTAAATACGACTTAAAAATGAATTAGTTTAGGATATGAGGTGTAGAAAAAGTCAAAATTACCCCGCCCCTTAAAAAAATGAAAAATGTCTCCTCCTACACTAGTGCTTTTTAGCACTTTTTCGCGAATTTCTCACATTTCATAAATTTTTGAGAAAAATCAAAGTGTGGTTCCGTGTCCACTCCGCATCATGAAAGGGGCGCGAAAACCTCACTGTTTTGAGCTTTCTTGGAAAAAATAATTCATATTTTTTTGAGTTTTTGTCGAATCGAGACCATTTTCCGACTCAATATTTCGCATTGATTGCAAATCCAGTCTCGGATTTACAAATGGAGCAAGGGAAGTCACATTACGCGTAAGGTCAATTCTAGGGGTATTTTTGTCATTTCATGAGGGCCTTACAATATCTCCCCCTTGGGATCATTCATCCTCGAATGATAACAATACGAACAAGGCAAGCTTAAAATATAAGATTCACGAACTTAACAAACATAATTCTTCAAGTTGAAATATGAGAGTTACCTTCAATGTCCCCATTTAGGCCAACGAACAAATGTGGATGTTTGGCCTTCATGACTGCTTCAGCTTCCCATGTGGCTTCTTCTACGAATTGGTTCCTCCACAGAACCTTCACCGAAGCAATCTCCTTGGTCCTCAATTTACGCACTTACCGGTCTAATACCTGCAGCAGAATCTCTTCATAAGACAAGTTGTCCTTAATCCCAACACTTTCAACTAGGACAACTAGAGAGGGATCTCCCAAGAACTTCTTAAGCATGGAAATATGAAACACCAGATGTATAGCACTCAACTTTGCTGGTAACTCTAACTCATAAGCAATGCTACCCACTCTTCTCAGGATTTGATAAGGCCTAAATACCGGATGTATAGCACTCCACTGGTAGCTCTAATTTGTATGCAACACTGCCCACTCTTCTCAAAATTTGGTAAGGTCCAATATATCGTGGGCTAAGCTTCCTCTTCTTTCCGAATCTCATAACCCCCTTCATTGGAGATACCTTCAAGTACACCCAATCACTTACCACAAACACCAGGTCTCTTCTTCTAACATCTGTGTAAGACTTTTGTCTGCTCTGAGCTGTCTTAAGCCTCTCTTGAATAACCTTTACTCTTTCAATAGCATGCTGGACTAGATCAAGTCCTATCAATCCTGCCTCACCAACTTCAAACCATCCTATGGGTGATCTACATCTTATCCCATAAAGAGCCTCATATGGTTTCGTCCTAATTACCTTTAAAGTTTATCACGCAAGCTCTCAACAAATCTTCCAAGGTCTGTATAGTTCGCTCTGCTTACCCGTCTGTCTGTGGATGGAAGGTTATGTTATGGTTCACCTTCGTACCAAGTCCCTTCTGAAAGGACTTCCAAAATTATGCTATAAACTAAGCTTCTCTATCTGAAATAATGGATATAGAGACCCCGTGCAGCCTAACAATCTCTTTAAGATAGATTCTGGCATAATCCTCAGCTATATCAGTCGTCTTGACAAGTAGGAAGTGAGCTGACTTGGTCATTCTATCTACTATGACCCATATCAAATCATGCTGTCAATGGGATCGTTCCATTTTGGAATCTCTATGTTCTGGGCTACACCACAAGGCCTTTGGTGCTCAACCTTAACTTGCTGGCTGTTTGGGCATCTAGACATGAACTCTGCAATGTCCTTCTTCATACTACCCCACCAATAGACTTCTTGCAAATCTCTATACATCTTTGTTATACTAGAGTGGATAGAGTATCTGGCATTATGAGCCTCTGCCAAGATCCTATCTCTAAGGTCGTCAACATTTGGCACGCATAACCTGCCTTGGTATCTTAGGACACCATCTCCCCCTTTTGAAAATACTAATACTTTCTGCTTCTGAACATCTTCTTTCAATTGGAGAAGGATGGGATAACCAAACATATATTACAAACTCTTGTGGTCCGTGAATACATCCATGTGCCCACCATAAAGATAGTGTCTCCAAATCTTCAGAGCAAACACCACCGCAGCTAGCTTAAGATCATGAGTTGGATAATTCTTTTCATGAATCTTGAGCTGTCTGGAGGCATATGTTATCACCTTGCCTCTCTGCATTAACACATAACCCAGGCCAACTCTGCAAGTATCATAATAAACCACGAAATTGTCAACTCCATCTGGTAGAGATAAGACCGAGGCTGTGGTCAGCCTTGTCTTTAACTCTTGAAAGCTCTTCTCACAAGCTTATGACCATTCGAACTTGATCTTCTTCTTAGTCAACTTAGTCAAGGGAGCTTAAATAGAAGAAAACCCCTCTACAAATCGTCTATAGTACCCCGCCAAGCCCAAGAAACTCCTTATCTCTGTGGGAGTTATAGGCCTTGGCCAATTCTTTACTGCCTCAATCTTTTGGTAATCAACTGGATACCCTCACCAGACACAATGTGCCCCAGAAATGCCACAGACTCCAACCAAAACTCACACTTAGGAAACTTAGCATATAGCTGCTGATCTTTAAGCATCTGAAGGATAACTCTAAGAGGGTATGCATGTTTCTCCTTACTACGGGAGTAGATCAAGATGTCATTTATGAATACAATCATGAACATATCTAGTTGCGGCCTCAACACCCTGTTCATAAGGTCCATGAAAGTTGTTGGTGCATTTGTTAGCCCGAAGGACATGACTAAAAACTCATAATGACCTTATCGAGTTCTGAAAGTTATCTTGGGATATCTTTCTCTCTAACTTTGAGTTGGTGATACCCAGATCTAAGGTCTATCTTGGAAAAACAGGTAGCACCCTGAAATTGGTCGAATAAGTCATCAATTCTGGGAAGAGGATACTTTTTTTAATGGTAACCTTGTTCAGCTGACGGTAATCTATGCACATCCGTAGAAAACCATCCTTCTTACACATGAAAAGAACTGAAGCACCCCAAGGTGAGATGTTTGGTCTAATGAAACCTTTATCTAAAAGATATTTCAGTTATAACTTTAAATCTTTTAGCTCCGAAGAAGCCATTCGGTATGGAGAAATAGATATAGGGTGAGTATCTAGAAGAGTGTCTATCCCAAAGTCTATCTTCCCATCAGGAGGGACTCTGGGAAGATCCTCAGGAAAGACTTCTGGGAACTCACTCACAAAGGGAACAGGCTGAAGAGATGGTGCTTCGGCACAAGAATCCTGAACTCTGACTAGGTGATATATACACCCTTTGGAAATTAACTTTCTAGCTTTGAGATATGAAACAAGCTGGACCTTAGGGAAAACTGAGCTACCCCTCCACTCTAAGACTAGTTCGTTAGGAAACTGAAACTTAACTACTCTAGTTCTGCAATCTACGGAGGCATACCCAGCATGAAGCCAATCCATGCCTAGTATGACATCAAACTCTACCATATCTAACTCCACCAAATCAGCTACAATGGTCTTATGATAAACAGAGACTGGACAGCCCCTATAGATTCTTTGGGCTAAAATAAACTCTCCAATAGGAGTAGAAACATTGAAAGGCTTAAGAAGACATTCTGGGTTGACCCCAAACTTCACAGCTACATATAGGGTTCCAAAAGACAATGTGGCTCCAAGGTTTAATAATGCATATACATCATGAGTAAAGATTTTGAGCATACCCATAACCACATCTGGTGAGTTCTCCTGCTCATGTCTGGTGCCTATGGAATATAAGCAATTTGTGTCCCCGTTTGTCCCTGCTGCAGTACCCCTGTGAGGTGGCTTACCCTACGGTGCTAAAAAGACTGTCTGCGATCTAGTGTCCCTCACATTCTGCTTTCCTATAGGATAATCCTTCAAGAAATGCCCCACCTGACCACATTTGAAGCAACCATTTGTGCCCATAAGGCACTCTCTGGGTTGAGATCTACCATACTTACCATAAGTAGGATAGCGGTTTGATTTTAGAGCTACGCTACCCTGTGACTGGCTGCCCGAGAATCTGCGGTGCTGTGATCCCTGCTTATTTCTAACCCTCGGTGTAGGTGTACTAGCGGATGAAAGTGTTGGTCATGTTGTCTTAGGTTGGAAGGATGTGTTACCTCCACCTCCAATCCCTCTCTTGCCTGACTCTTGGCCTGAGGTCTTGGCCCTCTTACTCCTGAAATCCTCTCTATCTTGTATCTTCTCCTCTTCTACCTGCTGCACATACATTATTAAACAGTCTATATCCATATCCCCAATCAACATCGCATTCCTACCCTCTCTCTTAGTTATTCGAGAGAGCCCGGGCATGAAGATATCCATCCTCGTACGCATGTCTACCACCATAGCTGGAGCGTAACGGGACAGTTGAGTAAACTTGAGGCTGTACTCCCGTACACTCATATTCTCCTACTTTAAGTTCAGAAACTCTCTTACCTTAGCCTGTCTCATCTCTTTGGGAAATTACTATCCCAGGTTGGCCTCCTCAAAAACTGCCCAGGTAATTGTTGGCGCCCTTTCTGCTTTACTCCCTCTTTAGCCTGTCTCATCTCTCTGGGAAAGTGTTGTCCTAGAAAGGCCTCCTCAAACACTGCCCAAGTAACTGCTGGCGCCCCATCTGCCTTACTCCCCTTCCATTGGTCAAACCAGAGTCTAGCTACCCCTTTAAGCTGATAGGCAGCCAACTCAACCCGTTCAGTATCAGCTATACATATCACCTGAAACACCTTCTAAAGTTCTTCAATAAAATTCTCAGGATCTTCCTTCATATCAGACCCAGTGAACTCTGGTGGGTTCATTCTTAGGAACTCCCAAACTTTGGCGGTATCCGCCCTATCATTCCTGCCATCTCCCTGGCGACCTTCCTGGTTAGTGACTCTTGAGCCAAAGTCTAAATGGCTTGGCGAAGCTCAGCATTAGTAATGTCAGCTTGTTGTGGCAGCTCCACAGACCCAGCTAGGCCCCTAGGTTCCTCAGGAATTCGGCTAGGCTGGTTTGCGTTCCTCCTGGCTGGGCGTCCTCTGCCCCTAACTAGTCCATTAGCTCTGCGAGGAGGCATGACCAAAAAACACGATATGAAAGTACAAGTTAGAAAGCATTTCACAGAGATATACCCTGAAGCACGAGATAAGGAATAACAAGAAAAGATGACACTTCCTAATGTCCCGTACCCTCCCTATTATAGACGTGATGCGCTTCACACCCATAATATAGACTCTACGAGACACGGTTTCTTAGACTCCCCAGGACTCTTGAACTCTATGCTCTGTTACCAAGTTTGTCACGGTCCGAGCCTACACCTTGGACGTTGCCAGCACTCAAAACCATTTTCGATCTCAAGCGAACCACTTGGCCTGGGTACTTACTCAGCAGAAGATATATTCATAATGGAAAAAAGCTATTAAAGCATCAAACTAACTCATAAATAGACTGAATAACTGAATGTAAAGCCTTAAAAACTGTCGAAATAAACTGAAGCTAAAATACTGACTCATAGTCCATGAAACCTCTACTACAACTGTCTGCAAGGACTACTGAGACAGGCCCTAAGTAGCCAGAACTGAAAGTAAATGCTGTAAAGAAATATAAACCATATAGCCTCGGACTGCGAAGAGGCCTCACCAAGAGTCTGAAAGCTGGCAGGTTGTCAACGAAGCGGCTGCTGAGGAACTCTGTCACCTGCGTCTGCATCATAAAATGATGCAGGTCCTAAGGACGTCAGTACGTGGAATGTGCGGTATGTAAGAAGCCAATCCATGCCTAGTATGACTGCATCATAAAATGATGCAGGTCCTAAGGACGTCAGTACGTGGAATGTGCGGTATGTAAGATGGCCAAAACATTTAATAGGGATATCATAATGCATTATAAAAGACATGATCATATTTCATAAGCAAAATAACAATAATCATAAGACTGGTATGCTGAAAATAACATGCTGAAAACTGATAAGTAAAAAACTTAGTTTCTTAGCTTGGGGAGTTTCTCTAACCGACAACCACCACTATGAGCTTCGTGGTGATACAGCCTCTTGCCCACACTGCTAGAGCCGTCCGTACTTTGCTGGGGTAGGGAACGAATAACTAGGGGAGTGGATCCATTCCAAAACTAGGTCATCTCAGTGGCTAAAGAGGAAGGTACTGTAGTACAATCCTATCCTATGTTGGCTACATAGTTTATGAATTTGAGTACTTTATTCTACTTTCACCCATATCGGTGCTCAATACTAATCCTAAAATTCTTTATATAGCTCATATTCATATGATCATAAATTCTTTAAATCTGGCTTTCTTGGGGACTTAGTCCAGTTTACTACTTAGTTTTCCCAACTGAAATCTTTAATTTTACTGTAACTACTATCTTTATGTACTTTCAATCATGCTAGATTATCCCGCTAAAATATCAAGAAAATCTTCAAGAAAGTCATTCTTTAACTTGATTTAACTACTCATAAACTAGCTTTTCTTTTCTGGGATAAATTTCAAGGTTTTCAAGAAATACATCATTTACAGTAAATATTGTACAATAATGCAACTTTATACTACAATCAGAAAGAAGACATAATTTCATATTAAAAGAGTGCATAATCCAACATCTAGATGGAATTTACTCCTACAGGATGAAAATTCTTAAATCTTACAGTTCAACTAGAATCTTGTATGAAATTGGGAAATTTAAATCCCAAAATAATAATAATATAGATTTTGATAGGCTTTACATACCTTCGAAGGACTTTCTTGAAGAATTGGAGAAATCTCTAAGCCCTACTATCGTTTCTTGAGTTCTTGAGTGTATGTTCTTGAAAGAATTCGCTTGTTTGATAGAATTGAATGAAGAAATAAATGTTTCAGGGACTAAATACGACTTAAGAACGGATTAGTTTAAGATATGGGGTGTGAAAAAAGTTGGAATTACCCATCCCCTTAAAAAAAATGAAAACTATCTCCTCCTGCACCAGTGCGCGACGCACACTAGTGCTTTTTAGCACTTTTTCGCGAATTTCTCACTTTTCGTAAATTTTTGAGAAAAATCAAAGTGTGGTTCCGCGTCCACCTCGTGTCGCGGAAGGGCGCGGAAACCCCACTATTTTGAGCTTTCTTGGAAAAAAATAATTCGCATTTTTTTGAGTTTTTGTCGAGTTAATACCATTTTCCGACTCGATTTTTAGCACTGATCGCAAATCTAGTCTCGGATTTTCAAACGGAGCAAGGGAAGTCACGTTACGCGTAAGATCAATTATAGGGGTATTTTTATCATTTCACGAGGGCGTTACAATTATATTGGATCTGCCTAATTAAAGGGCCTTAATAGTAAAAATTATTGGGGTAGACGCTTTTTAAAAAACAATTACTGATTTTACTTCACTGATATCTTTTATTTACTACTTTTTTTCGATCCCTTTTATGATATTTTTTGCGATTGCACTTATATTTAAAAAAAATGACTTTACTATTTTGCCCTTATTTAATACAGTATATTTTTTTTGTAGTCATATTTTCAATTAATGAGAGTATTAAATATGCTAGATTTCAAAAATTAAAATTCATTTAGAGCCAAAATTTTAAAATAAAATCTAAAAATTTAGAGCCAATGTATATTAATTGCATTTTTAGTTCTTCTAGTTGGTCAAATATATATTTTCAAAATTCATTAACTATCAAGGATAAAATAGAAACAAATAATGTCTTTTATACATTGATTTTATGAAATAACATATACTAAGGATCATTTATTTATAGTAAAGACGACATATGAAAGGGATAGAAGGAAGTACCATTTATAGTAATATATAGCAATACTATGATAAATCTACACTTATTTTAAAAATGAATTATGCATGAAATATAAATATATTATAAGTGTTTGAAATATATTGTATTATTACTGTGTAAGGAATATATTATTCATCAATATATAAAACTTATATTGTATATATTTTTTATAAATAGTTCTCTGTATTAAATCTGTATTATAAATATATTAAAGTATTTAATTAAAAAAATTATTATTATTATTATTATAAATAATAAATATTTTCTTAGTATAATTATCTATGTAAGTGTCTCTATTAATAATGGTCGAATCTTGTACGACTAATATATCAATGGACTCAAATAATCAGAATTTGGAAATGATTAAAGAGTACTGAAAGTAAAGAAATGCAAAGAAAAAAAGGGAGAAAGAATCACATCATTACATCCTAATCATATACTATTACGTAGTACACTTTTGAAATCTTTTACTTTTTCTCTTTAGGAATCAAAATTATGAAATGATGAGTTGGATTGCTATCCGTTATCTTTATTAAGAATCAATTGCAAAATGTTTTTGGTTTTCAATTGTTTTCTTTTTATTCCTTTTTAAAATGAAATACATAAAACATATATTTCCAACTCATTTTTTTCATCAAATTAGCTTACTAGAAAAAAAAATGCATGATGAAAAATAGACTATCACTGAAATAATTTAAAAACTTTCTAATATTTTCATATTAAAAAATTACTATTTTTTTGTATTTTCACACCGATGTAATCAAATATTTGTGAATACTGAACATTTCTGAACAAGAAAATAGTATTAATATTTTAGTAGTGCAATTCGATAAAATGAAAAATTGGTAGTAATTAAAACTTTAGGAGTTTAGTTTTCTCTTTCATAAAACGTGTGGTTTAATTTCTTGCGTTTGCGGATACATACAATCAATGGCTTGTCATTATTATCTATTGGCCATCAAGACAAGATAACTTTATTTCAATTTTTTCACTTTAATGTACCAAACAAACCTAATGAAAATTATAATTATGTATGACTAAAATTTGGACGCATTGAATGGAGTTTGTTGGTTGATATGATGTACTCATATACTACGTACTTATTAGTCCTAGATAAAGTTAACTACAAAATTTACATACACTACAAACTATGATTGTAACATCTAGTGAATAGTCTAATGAAAAACAAGTTTATTATTATTATTTTGAAAGAAGTAATTGTTGGACAAACAGAAAAAATCTATGAATAAACGTAAATTATTATAATGTTTATTTGGACGGACGGACGGCTTTTTTGGAGTACGTCTTTGGGGGGAAAAGAAATTGATTTTAAAATGATTTCAGATAATTGTATTATTCTAAAAAGAAATCAAATAGAAAGAACATTAACATATGCTCAAAGCACCATCTGGAAAGCTGATAGCCTTTTATATATGCTATTAAAAATTCTGCATTTTTCTTTTCCAAATATTTTTCACCTAATTTTTATTATGTGAGACAACTTTCCAAATACGAATTACAAAATGAAAGATTAAAGAACGTGACAACATTATAAAATATTGATTGTGATTTGATATGAAAACTTTCCACCAAGGCACCAATAATTATTAGCTGGTGGTTAATTCTGTCTTTGCTTTAAGTAACGATTTAATGTGTTTCATTGTACGTATATGCTGGAGATGTATATCAACTAGTTCAATTTGATTTTTATACTTAATGATTTGACTTCTTGATTAATGATTTTTATTTTTATATATGTTAAATTATTATCAAACTATCGAATAATTCAATTTGACTTTCGATTATCGATTGGGCTATTGATTAATCAGGCTTATAACTTTCTGTTTTCATTTCATCAAAAAGAATAGCCTCTGACCTTGGTAATTGATCTGATATTTGAAAATCTTCACAAAGGCAAAGAGCTCTCTTTGTCTTCATCTTGGCTGCGCTAGTGAAGTTTGAATTATCATGTTACGATTTTATTTTGAACACCTCTATGGTATAAGCCAAAAGTATGATGGTCAAATGCAAATTTTGTTTGGTTCTTTTGTGTCATGTGTGTGTGTATAAATACGACGTACATCATTTTTTGCACTAGTAGAATCAAGCATCTACAAATAGAAGATACACACACTTCAAAGACAAAATAGGTAGGCAAGATATGACATATATTCCATATGCTAATTAAGACGATACAGAGTTTGCTGTTATTTTAGCCCACCTAACGTGCCAAAGAATAAAAACAAGAAGCTTTGACTAATACCTACCTCTTTCAGCAGCAATATGGATGAGGTCAGACTTGATTAAGGATCCTCACCAACCAACACAGGAATGAGAAGTTACTATTGTGACATCCATTTTTAAGTTATACATATACCTATATGAACAATTAAACTCCATTCGTCCTTTTTTTTCTTGTCTCATATTGACTTGATACAGCTCTTACGAATTAATAAATAAAATGACAATTTACTGTAAAATCTTTTTGAATATAATGAATTCAATGCTTTGAAAATTTATTATATATAATCAATAATAAGAGTAATTAGGAACCAAATTGTCACGACCCTGGATAGGCTGTGAGTCGCACCCACACTAATACCCATGACGAGAGAACCATTACTACAACCCAATTAAGACAACTGTCAAGAATATATTTAAAGATGCGAAAGCAAGTTTAAATAAAGCAAAAAGTGAGTTCCCATAAATTCAATAGGAATAGTGAAACATAATGCGAAAAACAACTCCCTAGAAATTGAAAGCTATTGTACAAGAACATCAACCAATAGCTAGTCTAAACAAAACGGGATGTAACCCCAGAAAAAACATAACTATGCAGTGTCTAAATAGTCTAAGCTAGATGAAAGTGCATTGAGAACCATAGAAGAATTCATGATAGCCTGAAAGTGTTGGCTCACCCTTGAATTATGAGAATCAACAATTTCCTAAGGTCTGACAATAGTCACCTGAATATGCCTTTTTATTAAAAATACAATTACAGTATCAACATACATACCAGTGTATTGGTAGGATTATGTGGCTATTCCAATAAGTGAAATATAATACAAGTAACCATAACTTACCCCTTGTTTGGATGGTTGTTACCCGTTATATTGTATTGTATTGTTAGCTTAAGTACAATGTTTGTTTTGATTGTTATTTAAATTTTATTGTATCGTATCATTTAAATCCATTGTTTGGTAATGACGAAAAGACCGAT